>VYZP01028775.1:17840-34012 GCA_013400635.1 Hypocryptadius cinnamomeus | reverse complement strand
AGGCCCAGGCTGAGGGAGATGCTTCACCCCTTCCGTCCTGGCTGAAGAGATGAGTCTGGGGTGAACTGGAAGTCAGCCCAAGGTGCCTGGCTCTGGTTGTAAAGTGAAGCCCAGGACTGTGCATCCCCAGTTGCCATGGCAGAGGCAATATTCTGTGTGTTTGAAGTCACAAAGAACCCTCTGGGTTTTTTGTTTCTCTGTTGATATTGGGACTTTATTCTGCAGGATCTCCTCTCACCTGGCATCTCCGACACCCTCCAAATACCAACTGATATTTTCTCTCTGCCTCACAAGCCTTGAGAGATGAACTCAAGGATTTCCTTGGAGGAAACCCCAAATCTGGCCATTTCCTCTGCGCACCCTGTAGGTATTTTTTTCCCTTTCCCATTGCCAGGGATTGTGACAAGTACTGTTTCTCACCATTTCAGATGTGACAAAACATACTGACATCCCCTGGTAGGAACCTCTCACCTGCTCCTATCCCACCTGCTCTACATATTGAATAAAAATCTGCCTAAACCTGTCTCTTTCCTCATGGGCCAACACTGTATCAGAATGCCTTTGGCTGGTGAAAAATATACATTTCCATAAAAATTAAAAAATTGTAAAAGTCCACTTGCTTTTGCAAAAGGCCAGCTAGAGGAAAGGTACTGCTGGTGGGTAGTTGCAGAGGAAGCAAGGTACCTATTGTTTGAGCTGGCAACCATGGGAAACGTGGGGCACCAGCTGCCCAAAGCAGCATTTACTTCTGCCCTCTGCTTTGAGCTTTGAACTTTGCTTCTCCCCTGACCTCCTTACTGAGCTCCTCTGCCTCAGTTTTACCCTCTGCAAAGTGAGAATAATGCTGCCAGGAACATGGAGAGAAGCCACTGGTTAGTTCTTTCTGGGATTTGGAACAGGAAATGTACCACCAAAGTGCACAGGACTACAAAAACAGTTCCCCAAGTGTAACGTGGGGAATTTGTGATTTTAAAAACGTAGCCATGAATCTTAACTGCAAATCTCAGCTGAGTTAAATGTATTTTTTGTCAAGGAGACATTGTTTTTTTTTATGATAGCTACTCTGTGATTCATGAGTCAACATGCTATACAAATACCAGAAGGCATAAGTGAATTATAGACATTTCTCAGGAGTGGCACAGCAGTTCTCCATTACCCAATTCAGTTAAAATATCCTATTTATCATACTTTTTTTTTTTCTTTAAATGGATGAATCCTGCAGTTTTTAGTTAAGTGAAAAATCTGTGTGAGGGAACATGCTCTTTGGCTGGAAATGAGTTTGGATAAGAACTGCAGCTTACGCTATAAAAACAATTTAAGAAAATGATATGTAATAGTCTCACTGTAAATTATACATGTTCAGTGACATTTAATAGCCTGTCATTTCTATCAGTTGCAAATTTATTTTATAAGACACCTAGATTCTTATATCTATGTGGTTTTGGGTATTATTTCCCCTTGACACAAATAACATTTAAATTAAAGTGTACTAGTCTTTTAGAAAAGTTCTGAATGTGTTTGTCTGAGGGTGTAGGAGGTTGGCAGATTTGTGATGAGGCACTGTTCATTGAAAAATACCCATCTGTCAATATGAAAAATGTTTTGTGAGTATGCAAAATCTTTCCGGGAAAAAAGCCAGGTTCAGAAGAGAATTGCTACTTCAGTCCCAAAAGAAGCCAGTGTGAGACCAGGAGCTGGCATATCTACCTGTCACATGTGGAAGACTCAGGTTCAAGTCCCTCCAGGAATTTGAACCTCGGCTTTCTGCATTCAGGTGGGTGCCCTGGCAATGGGACAGGCTTAGACCATGTGTTGATGGGGTTTAGAAAAATTCAGACTATTTTGCTTTTCTTTCCAGGGCAACATGAAAATTCTTTGGGTACTTTGAAATTTTCCAGGATAGATAAAGCTGTTTCTTTGAAATCACTTCTCTGCAGTCCATATTTTCAAAAATTTTTAGGAGACTGGATAACTTACATGCATCACAGGGGCAAATTTATCCATGACATAAACTTGTTGACTTCCAAGTTGGTCTTATTACCAGCAGGATTGAATTTGGCCAGCAGAGAGTATTTATGCAATAAAAAGCAACATATTTAGTAAGGAGAGGATCAGATGTTCATGTGGGGACAGAGGGGAGGAGGACATATGGGAGTGAGCTGTAGAGAAGCAAGGGGAAGGCAGAGAAAGGAAAAGGTCATAGCGTGAAAGGGTGCTGTGAATTCCAAAAGTGTCTAATTAGGTTTCTGGCTGTGGAATTTGCCTTTGCCCCAAGCCAAGAAGCCCAGCTGTTTTACAACAGGGCTTTTGCCTCCTAGCAATGACTGCAGACAATGTGTGACCTAAACTGCAAGTGTATTTATAAGGACAACTTCCTTCACTCTTCTCAACAGATTCCATAAAATATGTTCAAATGTTATTTAGAAGGTTGCATAACTGTTTCAGTTTTTTATGCACTTTTCTTGCATTTGTTGGGCATCTAAATGCAATTTGGAAAAGTCCTAAAAAGAGGGGAATGAGTCTCATTAAAGGCACTCTTCTGAACTTGTAGTCTATTGCATTATTTTAAAAAAGTGTCAGTCTTCAAAATTAAATGTTTGATGGAATATTAAATTTGATGAATCATTGCCAGTTTCCATGTTTGTTAGCTTTTATATACCACATTAAAGCATTCATTAATGTCACACAACACTGCTTTGATTGAGTCCTAAAAGGTTAATGGCTTGATACAGGCTGGTATTCTGAGCTTTACTGTTTGCAGGCGGGTTGTGGTGAATGCGAAGTGCTTTGAAATTCTAACAAAGAGAAATCTTTCATTTTTCTCTGTTTCAAGTCCAGAAGGTGTTCTCAAATGATCTGGATGTGCTAGACAAACTAGAATTAGCACCATTAAACTACAATAATTTTTTTTTGTTTTCTTTTTTTTTCTGTACAGGACTTAAATTTAACAGTAAAAAGCTTCATATTCATACAACTCCTCAGAGAAGGGTGGAGCAAGGTACACACAGACCCCATGTCTGATGTCCATCTCCTATTTGTATCTTTAAGCTGCCTTGTCAGTCAATTTGAGAGGCTGCAGCTACATTTCCCCCATTTTGAAAGTGATGAGCCAGTCCAGAATTATTCCCTACTCTTAGATATGCCAAATATTTTACAAATTATCAGAAGCTTTCAAAAACCAAGTTATTTTAGTGCAGCTGCTGTGGACACATCCTTGAGGTTATGCTTTGAACAAGTCAGAGTGCATGTTGGACAAATAATACAATGAATATTTTGCCCAGTGCCCTCTTGGCAATGGCCAAGCTGGGTAGCCTGGTCAAGTACAGGCATTTTTATACACTTAAGGAAGCATTGCCTTTGTGTCACCTGAAGAATCTTTGGGTGAATGGCCGGTATGGGCAGCACAGAGAAGGAAATAACATTTCCAAAGTCTGTACTCCTAACTACACTGTGCCCAGATCTCATGAAATTTGAACTCTCCTGAGATGGAAATAAGCTTCTTGACAAAGTCATGTGTGAAGTTAATTTTGCTTTAAGATGGTATTGAGGTTCTGCTCTGAGGGGAGTTGTTAGTAAAACAAATGACTCTAACTGTTTTAGTATGGAAGACAAATCAAAGCATTTCCATGAAGTAACAGGGGTGACCAGCTGTAACTTAACCATTTCCTGAACAAATACAAGCTGCTCTATTGGAGGGGGGATAGTTCCCATGTTAGCCATTGTATGGAGAAAAATAAAAGTTCATATAAAAGAGCCCACCAAGGGTTATATGGCTGCAATTGTTTCCAAACTGAAACAACTTAGTATCTGTTTATGATTGTCAGTATCATGTTATATTGTTCTTGTAGAATCCATAAAACATAAAAGTCTGCAGTATTGCCTCTAAACACCCAGCGGCTGCAGCCAGGAGACTTCAGAGCCGATGCATTTAAACAGAGGGAGGATAAAAAGCAAAAGTTAATAAAAAGTGGACCTTGATTTTATTTATAATTGTAATGTAATTTTGATGAGGTGCTTCATTTGAACATAGAAGAGCAAAAAGCCAAGCCAAAGCTGATGAGATTAAGATACTTAAACTTGGGTCCTTTAAATTTTTCTTTCTTTTATTCGAGCATTGGAGATGAGAAGAAAGAAGCAATAAATCTGAATTCCAACTTTTTCACCATGGCTCATGTTTCCACAGTTCAGAATGGTGCCCATTAGTTTTCTGAGCCACTCAGATGTATAGCATGCTATGATATTAGCACCACTTACATGAGAATATTCATTTGCATTTTCACAGTTACTTCCTTTGCATTGTATATGGCAAGCGATGCAGAAAACAAGTGGGGAGACATCAAAAAGATGTGATTCTCCACACAACAAAACAATCCCTTGGAAGAAGCTGCAAAACCATTCAGTGTCTTAGAGACAGGGATTTTGTCACTCAATACAAATATAAACTATTCTCTTTTTTTCAGATAATGCCAAAGTGTTTGAAAAACAATACATACTTGGACTTGAAAGCAAGCTGATGGAAAGAACATTCATTTCTTGGTAAATCAGATGTATTTTCAAGCACTGTCATAGCTAACTACAGTGGCTTTTTATTTTCTGATTTTAGCAGTTCCAGATTTCTCTATGTTATTTCTGGCAATCCAAACATTTAGGTTTAAACACATTTAGTGTAAGATACAGACAAACTGCTCACCAGGTATACAGATACCACATGGGTATCTGCAGTCCACAAACATTTCTGTAGGAACAGGACCATGATGATGACAACAACACCACCACCACCAAGAGAGACAAAGAGGGAAAGAAAAAAAGAATACATCATCTGGTTAATCCTATCTTAAAAGATACTTCAAAGCAAATTATGCAGAATAGCTCTTATCAACTGCAGCTGCTCAGTAGGAATATCATGTGAGCAACACAGTTTGTAGGATAATGGATTTATGTCTAGCAGGAAGTCAAATGTGTGATGACTTCATGCAGATTCTGTTAGGAATCATGTTGCTAATATTTCTTCCCATCCTGACCATGTCATAGAAAAACAATGAAAATTTTATATTTGAAGCCCATATCAGATGACACAGGGAATGCATATATGAGAGGAAGCTTTATTTCAAGGGCAGATTGCATTAGGAATGATTCCTTTTAGAGTTGTCCTTGCCAGAAGCAAAGCTCTTAGCTTTCCTGATTCAACAATAAGGGGCATATCTTCACATGAAGGAAGTGTCACTGTTCTCTAAAAGCCAACAGTAAGATGGTAATTTATGATTTGGCCCACATACTGATGAGTCTGATAGATGAGTTTATATTGCTTGCTTATAAACAAATCCAGTTTGTTTCAGTTCTCAAATTATTAGTTCTATATAATCACAGGTGCTCCGAAAATGAAAGAGAAAAATAATCATACTTGCTGAATTTGGAAAACTCAGCACTTCCCATTTTAAACCAGTCGTTATGTCTCTCAGAATGATTTAATATTTTATTATCCTTGCCTACAGTGGTCTTTTACCATGTCTATATAAACTTCATTTCTAATGGTCTCAAAGGACATACTTGGTATTTCCAGAACAAAATAAAATTAAAACATACACCCAGAAACCACACACATGCACAGTCCCAAAGTACTATAATGCTTAAGGCTTGATCCAAAGCCCTTGGAGGTTTCTGTGTGGGATCTGGGCTGTGCTGACTGACAGATTGGTGCTGTGACATGCTGAACAGCAGCTGAGCCTCTTGCCTTCCCCCTGGCTCCTCTAGCCAGCAGCACTTGTGGGGTAATTCAGAACTGTTCAGCCTCTGGAGATGGTACTTTGTGTCAGCCTGAAACAGCCTCATCTGGTGACCATCACTGGTGAAACACAGACCCCAGGGAGTAAAAATGCTGCCCAGCCCAACAGCAGGCTTTAGAAAAAGGAAGACTAAAAATGACTTGTGTGGGGAGAAAAGCCATAGAAATTGTCTTAACTAATTGTTTGTTTTTATAAGCTTATGGAAAGAGAAGAAGTGATCCAACAATGTAAATGGCAAAGTATGTGGAATGGCTGATGAATTTAAAGACTCGACAGTAGGAACTGTACTGAATTGTTGCAACTGATTCTTATTTGTATTGCAGCAGGTTTTCCAGGAACAGTAGAGGCATGGGCCACTTACTGCACAGAGGTCCCAGTTTTAATTGGGACTGTGTCCTGTTGCAGCAGGGGGTGGGGTGCACATGTGGCACGCACGCTCGCAGAGCACGCACGCACACGCAGCTGTGCCGCTGTGTGCCTTGGCATGCAGATAATCAATTAGCAGGTATGTCCCGATGCATTTTCATTTCCTTATGCCTGTCTCGAGCCATGCTACATGTATTACACATGCTTAGGTCACAGAAGGGTTAGGGACATAACTACTGGATCCCAAAGGACAGGTGGAGCAAAGCCAGCATAATCTCTGCATCCAGCCCTCTACTATTATTCTCTGATCATGAAAAGCCCAGTGAACTTGGAACACACACTTCTATCCAACAGCTGTTTGCATATCAGAGGCTAAAATCCTAAAGAAAATTTCAGAGAAAGACTTCATGCATGGTCAAAGCAGGCAGGAAACCAGAGTAGTTTTTCTGTCAAGGCAGCAACTCTGAAAGACCAGCTCAAGTTTTCTGTGCAAGCTGCTGGAGGCTTTGGGCTGCAGCCCTCTTTCCATGCATGGATTGTCTGCTCCCTGCCCTTTTCTGTTTGCAGCTCCCAGCACAAAGAAGTTCCTATCAAAGCAGAGCACTAGAATTATATAAATGTTTAGTGCTATTAACTATAAGAAGTAGCAAATATCCTCATATACTGCTGTCCCACCTCGTAGGAGCTCTGACTAAACTTTGGTGTTCTGAGCTCAAAAGTATAGCCCTGGAATTGCACCCTATCTGTTTGCTCTTTTTGACATAAGAGTTGTATTCTCTCCTGCAGGCTGCTATCTTCCTTTTTTCTCTGTAGGAAACTCAAAGTGCTTCTGTTTTACAGATATGTTTCAGGCATGATTAAATTCACCTCAAAGGAATGGGATTTAACTGATAGAGGGCCAACTGGTATTTTTTAACCATGCCCAAGAATCCATGCTTCATAAATAACAACTGGTGAGCTCATCACCATGTGCAGTCAGAACGCCACCAGATGAACTTCAAGGAAAAAGCATGTCTTTTTCACACTGTGTTTAAAGGACAGAAGACATATATTTTAGAAAGAATACCTTTTTCCTTTTCCTTCTCTGATTCTTTTTCATAAATTTGTCCATAAATTTTTCCCACTGAGCTGTTTTTCTTTAATTTAATATATTTTACAGACTTTCACCTCAGTCTTTGCACAATTCAGTTTCTGCATCAGATGCAGATTTTCTGTTTGAGAGAAGGAATTTCTTTTGTAAAGATGCAGTCCTGATTTAAAGACTTCAAATGATCTACCACATCCTGTGGTAGGTTGTTCCAATGATTAATGGCCCATGCTAGAGAAAGTACGACAGCTTCCAACCATTGGATCTTATTGTGCCTTTTTCTGTTAGACTAAATAGCTATTTGTTATCAGAAATCTCTTCCTTATGTAGATACCTGCAGACTTTGATTAAGTCACTTTTTAACTCCTTCTTGGATAACCTCAACAGATTAAGGCATGTTTTCCTGACACTTTTTTTCTTTAAATGTTGGGGGATTTTTAATTTTTTTTTTTTTTTTTTTTTTAACGTTTCATAGTGTACTTCAAAAACCAACCCAATATTCCCACGAGCATTTTCACTAATGCTATTTTCAGGTGTGGTAGCCCCTTCTGAAATCCAGTTAAGGCTGTGTATCTTCTTGCCTTCACATCCTCCTCTGTATATTGTATGAAAAGTCTGTGTACCTTTGTTTAGCTACCGTGATTCCCAAATCCCAGCTGAGGCACTGAGCTGCTCTGCAGGTTCTTCTCCTCAGCCCTGGCTTTCACTGCTGCACCTCTAATGCTATGCAGTTGTGGAGCCCTGGATCGAGCTGCTATGAAAGCAGCCAGGCTGTGAGAAAGATCTGGAGAAATATCTGGAGAAAGCCTTGTTGTGAGGCTTTAGTCCAGTGGCTTCCAAGCTGCATTTAAGGTCAGGCTTCTGCCCTTGGTCCTTGCTGAAGTTACATTTTAGGTGTGTCTGTGCCTGCCTCTTTCTGTGCCAAGCCCCACGTGGCCTTGCTCACCTGGCTTCCTTGCTTGACCCCAGACCAGCCTTGGCTCTGTGGACTTGTCTGGGATGGGAGGATTTGGCTGACTCTGGTTACTATCACTGGACTGGCTCTGTTCCTGTATGAGTGGTGTGTTCCTGCCGCTGTCTTGCTGTTACCATCAGCTGTAGAACAGGAGAGGAACCTTGAGGCCTCAACAGAGCATGGTGACTTATAGTTTTCAGATACTCGGTATCTCTTTGTTTGGTTTAGTCCATTCAGTGTGACTATGTGGCTTTGTTGGGGTTTTTATCACCAGGACTTACTATTTCATAAATAAAAATAAGACCATGCTTGTCTGACAAAACTTAACTTCCCTGAAAATGTGCCAAGATGAATGTTCTGCTGCCGTCATTTAATTATGTACTGATTGTCTCCAGTGTTAAGCTTCCAAGACTGGGATGATGCCTCTTTTCATCTTAATAGGTTGAATGTCTATTAGTCATCATGTTGATCATTTTAAAACATTAGCATGACTTTAGCTTCTTTTATAGTCCTCTCAGACTCTTCCAGCTTTTAAAAGAAGTCAGTGTATGTGGATCAGAGTGTTCCCTGGCAAGATGCTTCCATACCCGAGAAGAGGTTGGCCAGCACCATTTATTTGCTGCCTGGTAATATTTCTCTACTGGCTGATGGAACGAGAGGACGCTCCGCAGTCACTTCAGGATCTACGAGCACTCCCACACACAGAAGAGCTGGCACAAGCATGAAGTAAATGCAATCATCAGAAGGACTTTAAAAGGAGTTAAATATTTGCAGAAAGATGAAAAAGATCGGATTTTCCATTATTCTCCTCTGTAATGGAGACAGAAGAGTAGCCCTGGCTCTAAGTCCTCCCTGTATTATTATATTAAATATTGCCTGCCATGAACTTGTTTAATTTACGCCTTACTTTACTGTCCCAGTGCAAGCCTCATCTAGAATTACCACTGAGCCCATAGTCCCCAGACTCCTTCAGGAAGAAGCTGGAAGCTTCAGCCCAGCTCTGGTCCAGGTGGGAGTTCCCAGCTGTGAGGAGCTGCCTTTCCACTGCCTGGGCAGGCACAAAGCACCCTCAGTGCTCCTGACAGCTCCTGACCCTGTTCTGAAAAGCACTTCAGTTCTCAGTGACAGGGCAGGAAATGCTGCAGTTTTGGGTTGTGCAGAGACATTTGCACTCATATTCTAGTTCAAAAACTAGACAACAAACCCAGCAGTTTTGTTTTGGGGTTTTTGTTTGTTTTGGTTTGGTTTTTTGTTTGGTTTTTTTTTTTTACAAAAGAAACCACAGTAAAACTAGCCCCAAAGCAAGCAATTATGGGTGAAATAATTTGCTTTAGGAGTTAAAAGATGTGAGGAAGTGGTCAAAATAATCCAGATGACTCTAAAAAAGAATAAGCATGAGAAATAATTGAAGTCACCAATAAGCCAATATGGGAAAAATATTTTATGTTCTTTTCCCTTTACTTTGTTTTACTCAGAAAACTTTCTGAGTTGAAGAATATATTGAGAGATTTCATAATATGTTAGATAAAAATGTATTCATTAACCACTTGCTGTTATTAAAGTACACTGTTAAAAACTCAAGGTATCCTTTTCCAATCCATAACCAAAATTTCACATCTCTGTAGCTTCATCTCTTGAGCTTCACTCATCATTTTTCCTAAGTGGAACTTTACTATTAATTTATTAGACTGTGCCAGCAAGAAAAGCAAAGGCAAGGGGAAACAAAATAATGTTCCTAATAACTCATTTCTTAGAACAAAATCCTCCCAGCCTGCTGTAGTAAAGACAGTCATATGGTAGAGGTTTGTGCTTCTTCTGGGATACAGCACTTTCTGTGTCTGGGTTCGATCAGTCCCGTTGCAGTCAATGGGAGTTCTGTGCTAAAATGTATCTTGTATGCTGTCACATGGGCAAATGTCCACCTCAGGCTACAGCAGAAGCAAAATCACCACATTTGTTTTCACTTCTGACCTGCTGAAAGTAGGATTATATTACTTGTATATTTCATTCTGATTCTTTTTTGTTTTTAAGTCTGATTTAAACAAAGATACCATTGTGGTATAATCTGATACCAAGTACTGTGTGAGAGGCTGGACAAGTCAATTACGACTGAAATTGCAGACTTCCTTTACTGTTGCCTTGCTTTTAACTCAATGTTTTTCTTCATAGGCAATCAACATGTAATTTCCTTTCTTCAGCTCATACTTTTGTGTCTCACGAACACCAGCAGTGGCACTGTTCATTCTGAATTACCAGATTTTTCTCACATTGTGCCACTTCCTTCATATTATTTAACTCCATCTTTCCCCTGCACAGATATATTACAGGGGAAAAGTGAACTTAGCTTCTAACAAGTTGTCAAATGAGTGCAGCAACACTGAGACATGCTGAGACACTAAACACCGACTGAGTCAATTTTCCTCTATACAAAATGCAATTATTGGTATTTTGCTGAGATAACTCAAGGGGCAGAAACACTCTACCAGTGTCTGGTTAAAACTGATTTTTGCCTGTGACCAGCATGAATGCTGACCTTTGGCTTCTTGACTGATCTTTGCATCTCCTAGAAAGTTCATGGAAAGGTCACAGAGCGGCACCAACTTCCTCCGTGTGTGCGTGTGCCTGTGTGCCTGCATGTGCATGGGGACACCCTCCTGACACTGGCTCCATGCAAGGGCTGGCCTTGCCCACTGACAGCTTTGGTTTCATGTTTGTGGAAATCTGGACCCACTTATACCAACAGCAAACCAGGCTAAAGGGCACATGATTTTTTATTTACCAAGAGCCTTTGTTTGCTTTTTGCTGGCAATTGCTCCCTATTTAGCCTTAAAGTTTCATTTCAGTTCAGATACATCCTTAGCTTAAGGAAATGGTGCTACACTGAATATCTTTTTTTCTAAAAACAAAAGGACTAAAATGTGACTAGAAACAACTACAAAAGAAATGGCTAACATGGCCTTTTCTGAAATACACACATATTGAAGAGAATGAGTTCTTTCCTTAGATTGCTTTGTCATAGGCACATCAGAAAATTAAAAAAGATTTATTGTATATTCTTTAGCTGATTCCTTTCACTGAAAAGTTCAGTGCTGCCTGTCACTGCAAAAGAGAGCTATGAATCTCATGAAAGCTGCTTTGCTGACACCATCAGCTGTACAACATCCGCTTCCAAACCAGAGCTCCGAAAGCAGCACTGTTAGAGGGTTTTAAATCTCTGCTCAGAAACTCTATCTATTTCCAAACAGCAAGAATAGCTCTGAAATGGTGAAAAATGCACTCAAGTCATATTTAGAATGATTGTATGTGGGGGATATAACAATACTTTTCAAGACTGTAAGCACTGCGTATATTCATATCTCGTGCTATTTATCTTGCAGATATACAGCGCTGGAAGTTGCTGGCTGCAAGCTGGCAAGCTTGTAGCAGTGAGAAGGAAAGATCTCTCCGTTTGTCACTGGCCGTATATCACTGCAGCTGTGCCCTTTGATTACACAGAGGGCTCCTCCAGCCATTAATAATAGGAAACACTTTTTGTCTGCTGAATGCATCTCAGCGCCATCCTCTAACACCTAGGCTTTGCAGTGAGGTAGAAGAGGCAAATTAAGGATGGAGCTTGTTCATTTTACATTCACACTAGATGTGTAAACAAGGATAACCTTTGTTTTCCTCAGAAAAGAAAATATGCCATTCTTTTTCCAACCACCACAGTGACTGATTTTTTACAGAAACAATATGCACTGCCAATTACAAGTTGCTGAGGAAGTGACACTAAAAATGAATCACAATAATGCTGCCACAGCATCGCGGAAAGTCCTGTGACGCCAGCCTTCCAGATTAATTGCATTACATATAATAGCCAAGCCACATCTGCTAACCAGGTGTATCAGTGTAAAAGATTTTCCCAAAAAAGCAAAGCTTGGAGGAAATCAATATACAGGGAATGAAGTCCTAGGTATGAATAGTGCATTGCCAAAATTAGATAGCTATCTGAAATTGTCACAAATAATTGATGCTAAGATTAGAAAATTCTAAACTGGTGTAAATCGTTTAGCACCAGAGAGCACTACAAGAGGCATTTCATGCTTGACCTGCAAAATGAATCAAAATTAATGCTAAGCTCATGTGGCATGCTGTTGCTCTTACCTATTGCAGCACAGTGTATCCGAGCTGCTCCAGAGAGGTGTTTGCAGTGAGTGGAGCGTGGAATCTCTCTGGGCCTGGCCTACATTGATCATCTTCCACAGCATCTTTGACACAACAGGAGAAAGCTATAGACCATTTGTCTTAACACTGCTTTTAGTCATGTGTCAAAACCTTGCTTTAACCCATCCCAATTTTTATTTAAGATTAGGCCTTCTGAGTAGTGAAAAGCCCAACAAGAAACAATGAACTCCCTCCAAACAAACCCTGCTCTTGCTAGCCATTATTTTACCTCCTCTGCTCTTCAATTGCTAGAGATAGCCACCCCATCACTCAGGCCATGAATGGATTTGCACTGGAGGAAAGGTTTCCACAAAATGCAGCTGTTTTGGAGGTATTCCAGATGTCACACAGAAAGGTATCATTCCCATCTCTGCGTTTATCCCAAAACAGTGCCCTCTGTTTATATTTTAGTAGAACCCACAGTTGCTTCATTGATAGTCCTGTGACTATGATATGTTCCTCTTAAATCTGTGCTGACAACTTATTTAGGTCATGGAGTCAGAGTTTAATTTCCTCAGGTTAGATTTATTCCCTCAACTGCAAAGAAGTAAGAAAGAGCATGCTTGTTGCTAAGTCAAACATGGAGCTAAAAGTCTCCAAGGTGGAGCCTTTGGCCAGCATGCTGTGCCTCTTTTTTCAGCCTCAGTTACTGGCTTCATGATATAAGAATTTGGAAGTTGAGGCCATTGCAGGATGCTCCCCAGCCTCAGCTGCAGGCCTGCCTGAGCACTGCTGCCCACCTTGCTCCGTGGGTGTTTCTCTTTACTGAGTCCTGTCCCAGGTGGACAGGCAGTACATCATTCTGGGAATGACAGAAAAGCCTTGGCAAGAGAACCCACCCTGAGTTATGTGACTGACATAGCACCTAAAAAATAAAAAAAGGACTTAATTTTTATATAGGGCTGTTCTTCCACAGACACATAACAGCCGAAAACTACCATCTATTCATATGAATGCCAAATAAGAATTCATTATATATGATTGGCTAAATTTCACCAAGAGAACAAACATACCAGTCAGTTTATATTTTTCTAGAAATCCAAAAGTAGTATTTTTCTAGAAATCAAAAGAACTACATCAAGCTTTTTTTTTTTTTGCTATTTTTATAAACTACCTGTCCCAAATACAGTTGTTATGTTGGTCACTGAATTTAAATGATGAATTTCCTTCTTTTAAGGCTAAGAGGAAAAGATCGCTAAGTTTCTTATCAGGAGATAGTGATAGACTTTGCAAAAATGCACGGCATCTTGAAAGTTTTGTCTCATATCACCATTTATATTCCTGAGAAATAGACATGTCTCACATTCTGTAGCAGTGTTTTGTGACATTTGGATTTACAATGTTCAACTTTAAGACTCTAGCCCTTTGCAGTCTGTCAAAAACAGCTTCTCTGTCCATTTATTTTTGTCTTCTGTGCTCTGTCTGAATATCTTTTGTAAATTTATACTTGACAACCCTCGTATTTCAGCAGCTGGCTTTGTTTCACAATCTACCTTGCTTGCTCTGTTGCATTAGCTGAAACAACAAATTTAATCCATGATGTCAATAGTAAATTATAGTGGAGATATAATATATTCCTGACATCACTAAGGTCAAGGCCATGGTGAAAATGTTGCAAATAGATCCAAAGGGTCTCCTCATTGTGGTAGGTGCTTGCTGCACATTTAGTATTATGAGAAACAGATTAGTACTGCACACTGCATTATGTTAGCCTTTTAGTTAGAGCTTGCATAAAACTCCAGCTAATGTAAGAGTGCTCCCTCAACATGAAAAGAGATTCCAGAGAAGTTTGCTATGTCATTATATTTCATATTTTCTAACTGATAAATAATTAAAACAAGAATTACTTTACTGAAAAGATTCATTTAAAGCGCACATTTTCCATTACTCTAACTGTTTGAAGGGGTTGGGGGAAACATTTATTGCATACCTTACCTAAACTACCTTGCCATTAAAGTATCTAAATTACCTCAGTGAATTCTGAGCACAGAAGTGGTTGATGAATTGCTTTTTGCATAAATGTACTTTCCCTTTGCTAGAACCTAATTCTGTGTATAAACATACACACACACACACATGCACACACACAAGGAGAATAAAGCAACTACTGAACTCTCTCAAGAAGAAAATTGAAGCCTGGAATTTTCTCTGTGCAATGAAGTTTTTCTAAATGTTGCTTGTATTACAAGCATCCTTGGACTCTCTGAGGACTAGCCAAAAATGGAGTCTTCTACAATGGCAAAAGAACAGTTAATGAATCATTTTCTCCTGTGTGAAAGTGCTCATTGCTGTTAATTTGTTCATTTTTTACAGCCAGAGCTTTCTTAAAGTAAAAATTAACTTTCAGCTTAAAAGTCCATTTATTGTCCAAGGGGAAAAAAATTGTGCCAAGTGAACCATAAACATATTCAGTGTATGGCAGACTATGGAGATTTCCATTCCATCGAGCTCTGTTATTTGTTTTATCTGGCATAAAGAGCATCAACAACCCAAGGACTTTCAATCTGCAATTCATCCCTTTAACTTGGCTCTAAAGTATTTTCATTCCTAAATGAAAGGAAGGGCCAAATTTACAAAGCTGCAGCATATACCAGAGCACAGGTATGGCATACATCCCATGCCCTGGCTGGATGTATGGGATTTAATAGTTTCTTCCTCAGAAGAACGGTTACTTTTTCTTCCTGGTGTCCCTAACGCTGAATGGAGGAAGGCTTATGTGGCTGGTAACTTTTGGCTTCCATTTTAGCTTAGTTTTAAGAATGTGAGTAACCCCATGAGCTGCAGAAACATGCAGGGGAAAATACTTGAATCAAGTTCTTTACATACAAATCCATACTTTAAAAAACAACCACCTCTGCAGGAGCTTTGATCTTTGTGTACCTTTGTCTATGTCCTTTACTCCTTCATTCAAATCTATGCCAGACCAGGGTGACCAACAATAATTATCATTTATCTTGTCACTGTATTTTGTGTTCTACATGCAATGGTTAATGGCTTCAGGTCAGTTCTTGTGGGCCAGAAGTCAACATCACCTTTGGCCCGTTGTAGTATCTGTTGGTCAAAGCAGGCAAGAAATAGAATGACCAACCACATGATAACCCTTTCCTGCGGTTGTCTGGCAAGCCTGATTGAGGCAGGATGACCAAATGGAGTTACTGAATCTTAAGCTTCTGATCTTTGGGCTGGTCCTTTTGGAAGGGCAGTTTTCATTATTGATAATTTAGTGGTCAACTGCCATGAAGGTAATTGCTTTAAGGGTATAAGTAATAATGAAAACTCCAAATCCTGTAATAGTCTCTTGTATGCAAACAAAAAACAGAAAATGGAGCCAGCGACTCAGTATGGGCTGCTTTAATGACTATTTAATCTCTCCCATAAAAGAAGTTTAAATAAAGCTGTTACGTGCTGATACTCTTAGCACTTGCTTTGGTGCATGATGTATGGCCAGTGTCTGCTCCAAGAATCAACAAATGTGCATTATTCCATTAGCTGTTAGCTGTTTTCTACAAAGCTTTACAATTTATTAGTTATTTATGTTAATGTACTAGTGCCTTATTTTACATATTTATAATATTTTCTTTCCTCTGCCATGAAAAGAATGAAAAGTTTAGGTATTGCAGATCAGTTCAGCTTACATAACATTTACAAAATGTTTTTTATAAAAACAGTTTCATAGATAATCTTTTCTATGCTTGGGACTGCTGTTATAACTTATGTGAAACTCTTACTGAGATCAAAACAAGACTGAGGCTTTTCTAATACTCTGCTCCTTCTTTCC
>VYZP01028775.1:529-12403 GCA_013400635.1 Hypocryptadius cinnamomeus | reverse complement strand
GTGTAGCAGGCTAAGAATTAACCATGGTGGAGAAACCTCTGTTTTACCAAAGTACTTCACCTGGCAGACCCAGATTGGGAATCTGCAAAAACGAGAAGCAAAAGATGGTCTGACAAGGGCTGTCCCTCAGAAAAACATTTGAGCCCATGACTGGCTATGTCGACTTTATAAGTGTCTTAAGACACTTACATCAGGCCTTATTACATTAGGCTTTATCTGTCTAATTGCTAAGTTTCCTCCAAGACTATGAGTTGCTACAGGTACCTACTTCCATTTCTGCATATCAACAACTTTTGATCTTCTAATGGATACCAACAAAATATGGGGAAGCTCATCCCCTAAATACTGGTGATAATGATCAAGATGATCATGTTCAAAGACACTTAATGAGCACATTTATTCCCAGAAAGCACATAAGCCATGGTATCTTGGGTGCAGAGACAGGATATATACACAGGGGTTTTTTTTAACATGAATGAAGAGTCTTCTTCTATTTTTAAATAACAAAAGATATAATGAGTGAGGAGAGAAATGATCAACAACTTGACAATTTGGTGGGCAGAAGTACTGTCAGAGAATCAACAGGGGGAGGAATCAAAAATATGAAAGAAATTTTGAAACAGCTGCAGGAAAATGCCCACTCAGAAGCCATGTGGGCATTTTTGGGTGACATATGCATGGAAGACCAACATAATTAGATTTTATCACCTTGAGGAAATTTTAATAGGACAGGTGTAGAAGACATTTCAGGAGAAGCTTTAGACTGGTCACCTGATTAAACAAAATTAAGCACATGTTTAAAGGACTTGCTGCCTTGGGATCTTAATTATTACGGACAATTTCCATGTGTGTATTTGCTTTAACATTGTCTCCTGCTGGAGAACAGCTGGCTGCAAATGGGCTGGCAAGGTAAACAGAAACAGGCCTGCAATGCCCAGCAACTCAGACAAGTCTCATCACCAGCACAAATCGGTTGCCAAGCTGACAAGCATGAAATGTCTCGGAAGAGCCAACATTTCATAGCTGTTGTGCCTTGTGGACTGTGTCACAGGCAAGACATTCAGAGCACAGTGACACAGTATTGGTGCATGTCAAATATTGAGGAAAGAACATAGATCCTTAACCATTCATTTTTCTTCTGAAACACATAGGTTAATTTGGTGTTTGTGAATAGACCCGTGCTCTGTTCATCTACAGCACAATTGTCTGGCTCTCCGTTAGTAAACCTCAACAGCTTATTATTTTTGAGTTAATTGCTAATTTTTCAACTCAAAGACTGATCCAAGTGATTCACACATTGACAGACCTACTGCTCTGTTTACATGCCTAAATTTTAAATGACTGTTTGAGGTGAATCTCATTAAACAAATACAAACAGAGCTATGTTAAGAAAAGGCTGCATAGCGCTGAGTCACTCCATCGTTTGAACAGTGAGAAGAAGTACAGAAAGAGATGAAAACAGATGTACTAGGGGAAGGTTATCTATAATACTGAGTAGTGGAATAGATACTGACAACAGAAAGCAAATACCTAATGATGGTGTCGAGGTTTTGAGCCTGACAAGACAAGAGAGTTGTGATGACGGAGGAGATAAATGGGATGTGATGGAGAAAATTAAGGAAAAAAAATAACATACTTTTCTTTTGGAGAATGATAGTCTAATGTAGTCATCTAGAACAAACAGCAGAGAAAGAAGCAGGAGCAAAGGTGCTGGATAAGGCAAAGAGACAAAACCCAGCCTTTGAGGGGTAGTTGGAAAAGAAGAAACTAATGTGTGTAGAAATACAATTAAAAACCCCTCCCAGAATCACAAGAACCACAGTGGGGTAAAAGGGATCAGGAGATTGCAGGTACCTCACATTTCCCTTATCTACCTACCCACAAACTGACTGGAGTGTGTACTAAAGTACACAGGTAAGGAGCTTCTCCCCTTGTCCTCACTGATTATGAGCTAAGTGTAAGTGATGGAAGCCTGTTAAAAATGGCCTCAGACAGGTGCTCAACAGATGAAATGCAGCAAAAATAAAAGCTAAAATATACCCTTTGAGGAGTGGCTCAACCTATGAATTGCATGAACTGTCTGATGGTCCTGTCCATGCTTCTTCCATGGATGTCACAGCTGGGAGGCACTGTCCTTGCAGCCTTCCATTTCACAGGCAGCAGGACACCTCTGACTGCATGAGTCTGGTCTCAAAAGTCATAATTGCAGTACACTGGCCTACTTTACTGTCAGGACTGAACTGTGAGGTGGAAAAATTTGAAATTATGTTCAAAGAGCAGAAATAGTCCCTTGGACCACCAGGGTTCACAGCATCTATATTGCAGTAATGAGACAAGTAATTTTATGTTTTTCTTCTCTCATATTCCACAGAGAATACTTCCCAGCCTCACCTAGTACCTACATGAAGAGAACGATTATCTGCAAAGCATTCTTGAAATCTCAGGGACAAAATGCATCATGAAAATAGTAAGTGTGCATTTTTTGGAGCAGTGAATGACACTGCAGCAATCCTAGCCCGACCATGCACCCGCAGACCTCTCGGTGACCGGAGGACTGTGCTGTGTAGGTACCAATTATGCTGCTACAGCTCCTGAATGGCACCATTTTGTTGTTCAAGTGAACAAAGGATGCCTACGAGGCAGTGAAATGTAAGGTGCTGAGAGGAAAGTTTTCAGTGGCGTGCTGGGGGAATGTGGGCAGCAAGGCTGACATGACAGGGCTTGATGAATGATGTTACACGAAGAGAGGCTGGGCCAGATGTGTGCATGCAGTGAACGTCTGTCCTCGGTGAGCTGGGTAACTCCCTGGGAGTGAGCAAAGAACAGCTCCTTTCTGTGACAGGATTTCATCCCCCCCTTTTGTCAGGACCTTTCATTTAGAAATGCTACTCTGGTAGCATGGTGGCCATGGGCTACACTGTGTTAACCCATTTTGACAGGAGGGTAACACAGTGGAACAGCTTCATCAGCAGACAGGAGTGACTTGGGCTCCCTCCAAATCAAACCTCAGGAACCAAGCTTGCTGATGATGAAATAATCATCACCTCAATTGTCAACAATTAGCCCAAGCAAATTTGACTCTAGCTGCACACCATAAACTCAGTACTAGGAATTCAAAGATGTTGCACAATTAGAAGTTTCTTGATTGATCATTTAGTCTTGAATCTAAAGACAAAACAAGTTTTATTACATTTGGGGAATTAAAAAAAAATTGTTTGTGTAACATTCTGATAAATAAATTACTTGAGCCGAGTATTTTGCCCCCCTCTGGTTAGCAATGCCATATCTGAAGTCTTTTCTAAACAGGTAATATTTAATTCCACAACACAACCAACATCCTACTGTGCTGACTGATGCATTGTTGACAGCAATGTCTGGGGAGGAGTAAGATTAAAGTGGTAACCAGGTAGAACTCAGTTATCACAGCACTTCTAACACTAATCACCAGAAAAGAAGAAGTTAACAAAGTCTCTCCTGAGTAGAGATTTCCTTTACGCTATAGTTTTTCCTTCTTTGCAAATGAAATGTACAGAAACATGTGCCAATTTTAAGGTCTTTTTTGTGTAGTTTTGCACTGAAATCTCCTGTGTTGTAATCTTCCTGTACAGAGAAAATGTTTTTTTTTTTTTTTGTATTACAGGCCATCTCCAACACTGTGGGGGAAAATACCTCATGAAAAGAGATGCTAGAGGTAGGTGGGTTACATTGTAATGTAACACTGCGGCCCACAGTGGTAAAATATAATTGTTAGAGGTGGCAATGTAAAATATAGACATTCTGTGGCTTTAGATGAAAGAAAAGTGCGTGTTAAAAATTGCAAAGCATTCTGCAGCTTGCTGGTGATTGGATCTCTGGAAGAACAGCATTTTTTTTTACAGCTAAACATGATATAAAGTGGCTGATTGCATGTTTTTTGGTTTTTTGTTTTCTTTTTTTTCCTTTTGACTTACAAAATTTCAAGCAGATTAACAATAAAATCAATTAATGTAAACTTTACGTGACTCTTCATTGGCTGTCAAGGACAACTGGGATAATGGACCCACCAGATAAAGAAGCATGTTCGCCTCCTGAACCCATTTTTTATCTCAGTGTATTACAGTGAGTTGTCTTTTTGGTGGATGGTTGATGAGAAATCATGTTTTTCTGAGCCCTTTTTAGGACCGAAAAAATGAATTGGTCCCTCTTTAATGACCTACATCAGGCAATTTATCTAAACAT
The DNA here is from genome assembly GCA_013400635.1 of Hypocryptadius cinnamomeus. Lineage (NCBI taxonomy): Eukaryota > Metazoa > Chordata > Aves > Passeriformes > Zosteropidae > Hypocryptadius > Hypocryptadius cinnamomeus. The sequence continues at coordinate 8,185 of VYZP01028775.1, read as the reverse complement.
GGTTACATAGTCATACATAAAAGTTAGGGCAATTCCTTCTCTTAAACCATGTAGTGATTAACTTTACTTGTGTATTTATTTCAACATGCTAGAGATGTCAATCATGGGACTTACTTAAAAGTGTTCTAACAGCTCCCTTTTCCAGGCAATTATATTTAAGAAACCTTAATTTTTGTTGTACTTAATCAAAAGAGGAAATTACTTTAACAATATATGAAAATAGTTTGGATACATTAAAATCACATATAAGCATAAAATTGAAACAAAATGTGTTATCAGGACAGTATTTTATTACAAAATACTCATAAGCAGCTTTGTATTTTAGTATTCTTATGTGGGCATTTAAATGTCAGCAGTTTTCTTTCTATATTCTTGCTTTTCTCTGGGTTACTGGCAGAGTAACAGCTGAGATTTGTATTTCTTTTTCAACTACCATGCTGTTACAGGCTTTTGCAGATATACCCTTGATTTCCAATTTACTACCTGATACTGACTGATATAAACTGGTACTTGCACATACAAAGGATGGGAAATGTGGGGCAGTACCAGAAAAAAAAAATCCTTGAAGTCCTTTCAGTGCTTTGAAACAGTAAAATAATAAAAGCAGTGAACTAGTATGTCAATCTTACTGTTTCAGCTACAACACAAGCCAAGGCTTGTATCTCCCCCAGCCTTTGATGGGAGCCAGTGGCCAGCCATGTGTAGCCACACTGTGTTCATTGGGCTTGCAGAGCTAAGTGCAGCACCAGGGCTTCTGCTGGTTCTGCTCGTGCTGAAGAGTAACTTTCCTACTGCAGTCACCTGAAGAACCTGCATATTTAAATCAACAAAGCAGAATCTGGCCTTTGGCATACAGTCTTATTATTTCCCACCGAGTAAGTAATGATCTACAATGCACAATAAAACACAACTATTCTGGAGTGAATGTTATGATTGTCACAAGGTCCAGATACACTCTAGCAGAGATCAAGTGCAGCACTGGGTGTTCACAGTCTGCAGGAGTTGTAAGGTGTGTTAGCACTTGTTGGCATTACTCCAGGAGGAGCTTGTGTGCATTGAGTCAGAGCATCCAGCTCCAAAGGGGGTCTGCCAGCCCTGGCGTTCAGTCCTCCTCCCACACATGTCACACACCAGAACTGAGAAACACAGAACTCTTCCAAACTGCTATTTTCTCACACTGGCTAGCAAAATTGGCCAAGCAGAGCACTAAGGACTGTACTGGCCCTCCTAAGAGGGACATGGCAACTTGCAGTCCCGGTGTGCTGGCAAGGTCTGAGGAGTGAGCTCATTAAGGCTCAGTCCATACTCTTTCTGGCCCTCTTTTGTATTGGAATAACAGTGATCTGATTGGAATGGGAATAAAGTAAAATTAGCAAACTTCTGATAGATTTTAAAGTGACAGTGTCACTGTCACTGAATGGATGATGCTGGAAAATGGTGGTGGCAGTTTAGAAATGCCCAGTCATCTACCCAGTGATCAGGCACACCATCAGAAATGATACATAATAAGGTAAAAATGCTCTTCTGGAAATGCCTAAGTATTGGCCTTTGGCCTTTGACAAATACTATGTAGGGTGGTTTTTATTTTTTTTTCCATCTCAGAAGTAAATAATGCATGTTTTATAACCATCAAAAAAATTCTCTGCTTTCCCTCTTCAGATCACCATAAGAATAAGTGACACAGACAACAATTGTCTAAATAAGTAGACTGACTGATGCTTTTAACATTGATATTCTCCCCCCCTCCGCCCCCCCACATTTGGAAATCATAGAGAAGAAACAGCAGCTATGCAACTTCAAAGAACTTTCTAGCACTGGATGTCATTAGAGATACTACAGCTGTTCTTCCTTACTCCGATGGCTCTGGCTCTCAGATGCAGCACATTCTAAACAACAGTAAGCAGGGAATGGATGATAGTCTACTCACTTTAGGCTTTGGTGTAAGTACATACCAGGAGATATATATACCAGTCTATACCAGAAGGTTTGTGCCTTCCGATTTTATTTTAAAATTCTGCTGAGCTTCTGCTCACAGCTAAACCATGGGAGCCTGGAGCTGACCAAGATGCTTTACTGGTTAATGGACTGAATGTGTAAACCATGAGGGAGGGGTAGGTGTGTGCTTTTGGGTGCTATGAAGAGCTCTGGGCAAGGCAGAACTTCAGAGTGGTAGAGGGACTCCAGGCAGTGTGACAGGATCCATCCTAAGCCTTTGGTCCCAGGGACCAAAAGCATTTCAGGAAGAGTAATTCACTTTGTCTACTACAGGAACAGTGACACAAGAAGATGAGACTTTACTGTTGAGAATGCCCACGGCATCATGACTTTGGTTTCATTTCTGTGTCACACTCTCAGGTACCCTGGTGTAACTGGCTGTGTGGTTTGTGTAAAAAAAAAACTCCCCAGACAAAAATGGAACTACTGGTCTTAGCATCACTCATACTAGTAGATGGAAAAAGCAGGTATCTGTCACTCAGTAACTTATTTTGTTGTTCTTGCTAATCACCAGAATTTTAATGTATCAGTCCTTCCCACAGCATTCCACATCATCCTGTATTGCTTTCCCAGAATCAGAGGGTTTCTTGAATTGAAGAGACCCACCAAGATGATCGTGCCTAACTACTGATATGGGCCATAAGCCAGATCCTTCTGTTTATTCCCCATCTCATCTCCTCACAGGGCACACCATGTAGGTGCTGATTCAACAAAATACACAATACTACCAAGGGAGCTGAGTGACAAGAATGAGATGTCCTGGTACTGAACTGGGACATTCCAAGCCCTGATAAGTTTGCATTTCCTCTGCATACAGATGGACTCCTCCAGTGGGATGAGCAGGTTAGCCAGTTATTTGTGTTACCATTGGGATTGCCATTAATAGTTCATGTGGTCTGGCACTGAATGCATTGTTATCAGGCCTCTAAGGTATCACATTTGATGGGCACAGTTCGCACTTCTCGGAACTATTATTCCAAGCTTCCTGTCAGCTCCTTAGTGTACTCAGGCTTCTTATTTCCAAGGTTATTTTTGCAGCAACAAAGGCTGAAATTGAAGACCCGATTCACTGCCACAGAGAACTGTGCCCTGGCTGCCTGACCTGGGGCACCAAGGGCATTCCATGGGCTCTTGGAACGCCACGGCCACCCCAGGAGGGACTCCCCAGCTCTGATTACAAGCCCAGAGTCAGCCATTCACACTGCTGTGTCTCTCCTTCAGGACCACAGTAAAGCACTTCTACCAGCCTGAAAGCCATGAATTTCCCTATCCAGCTTTTCATGATGAAAATCTGTAATTTCTTTATCAGTTTGCTGTTGCAGCCAGGTGGGTATGGGGCTTCCTCTTTACTTGGCCACATGACCTGCCCTCCACCATTCTGCCAGACCCCCATGTTTGGTATCTGGTATCTGCAGGCAGCAACTGGCAAATGAGACTCACCCAACAGCTGATAATGCTTTATTAAAATGTGTAAATATAAGGCCAAAGACACAAAGGATTATGAGCCACAAACTGAAAGGAAGGCGGGAAACTGAACAGGAGACAAATGCATTGCTCTGTACTTCCAAGTCAGGAAATAAGGACATTCTTTCAAAACAGCAGAAAATGAGTATGGAAAAATACCTACAAGCAGAAAAATGTGAAACTAGTATTATCAGGATTATATTTAATGGAATGGACTCTATCTGGTATATGTTAAAACAGTCCTAAGCAATTCTTCTGTAGTTAAAGACGGGTCAGGTTTTTTCACTGCAAATTTCAGGGCGTATAGTTCAGCCTAAGCATGTGATAGAACTGCTGTGTCTGGGTGTGGTTCCTCCCTCCCTACACAAGGATATCCAAACCAGCTATGTTGTTTCTACTCAGAACAACAAACACAAAGAAAGACTGAGGCTCCATCCAAATATGGCCGATTTTCCCTTTGAAAAGAAAGAGGATTTAAAGCAGAGAGGGAATGTCAGAACAAGTTCTTGCTCTAAGAAGATTCACTGCTTGCAATGGATGAGGATTGACTCACTTCCATAATTATTTCCAACACGGAGTTCTGTCAGCATCTGGCACTGTTAGCGGGATATTACTGGAATATACACAGTGAAGAGTTTAGTCCAATGAGGATATTAGCTCCCAAAAATGCTAGTGTGGCTTTCCACTTCAAGATATGCACAGTGCAGATTATGCTGAACAGTAGCAACCGATCTTGTCTACACATGGAGTTATTCCTCTAAAATCGTGTCTGGATCCTCCCTATTCCAGGGGGGGAAAAAAAAAAAGTGTGTTTGATGCTGTGCTTAAGTAATTTTCACTGTAAATTAAAATAACTGAGAGGAAGAAGTTTTATTCTTCAGTAAGTGAGTCCATACACAGCGTTCTTTAAATATCTTTTGCATTATAAAGTCATATCCTACCACAACCTAGCTCTGAATTGCAGATAATATTGTATTTATAAAGTGTACACTCTCAGGGGATAAGAAATATTGCTCAAAATGCCATCCAAATGTTGAAAATGTAATATTTACACTGGATAGGTGCCATCCTTGTCTGGCAGGCTAATGGATCAGAAAAAACTGTCTGTGAAAAGACAACTGTGGCAGTGGCAGGGAGTCCAGCAGTTTCTTTTCTCCTCCCTCCCCTTTTAGCAAAATTGTACTTCCTGGTGTTATGGTTTAAATCAGATTTTGAGAAGTCCATTATGATGCATCTGTTTAAAATACCAAGGGGAAGCACAATTCAATAACACTAAATATACAAAAGCGAGGGCTGTGAATTAATACTGTCCCTCCTGCTTAACTCACTGTCTCTCGTGTTACAGCATCATTGACACACAGTTTCACATCTTCTAAAACGTGTCATGAACAGTAAATAGCCTGTTGTGCCTTTGAATGTCTTCCCACGCCCTTGCATCATCTACATCAGACCTGGTGGTCTTACACAGAGTAATCCAACCTTGTTGATTTTAAGATAATATTTCAGTTGAGCTATGCTGTAGTTACAGGAAATCAAAATATTATATACCTATTTGTCTTTTTGGCAGTTTATACTTTGTGTTGCCATTTATGTTATCTGGAGAAAAGCCCCCCAGATAACCCATGCAAATCATTTGTAGAGGAGCTAATTTCTATTTCTTCTAAAGCCAAGTTTAAATCTCCTCCATATGGCTGATACAAAGTATTATGAGGCAGTTGATAAAAACGTGGCTCCAATGAAGTCAGTGAGTTTTGTGACTGACTTCAGGAGAGCCAAGATTTCATCCATTATCTCTTTCTGTAGCATAGGGTCCAGCTGTATTGCAGCTAAAAGAAAGAAAAAGTAAAAATAAAAATCCATCAACAAAAGACTGAAGCTATTAATCAACCTAGAAAGATCTGGTTAATGTATTGCAAGGTAGGCCTCTGTTGGACGGTGCGTGCCTTTAACTTCTGCAGGCATTTAAAGAAACGCTGCCAAAAAAGTGCCACATGTGCAGTCCCCGTCGCCGAGCACAGATAATTTCCATCCTGCCTACTGCAAGTACGGCACTCTGCCGTAACTGGGCTTTCCTTCCTCACCCTCTGAGGCCCTTCTGGCAGGCAGACTGCAAACTTCCCTCTGCAGAGTTCCAGGGTTTGCTTGTCGCAGCTGGACTTGCGAGGCAGCGTCGGATACTGAACGGCCGGGGATGAAGCTGGGTGTAAACATCAGGAGTTCCAGCCTTGTCTAGCGCAGCGTCAGACATCTGCACATTGAACCTTCAATATGTCCATTAAAACACAACCTGCAGTCGCCTGGTGTATCTCTATCTTTTGAATTTTACATCACATTGAGCTGATGTAAAAATTCCATCGTGGAAGTAAGGCTGCACAATCAAAACCACCCATCACAAACCAGAATGCTAAATTTAGGGAAAAAAGTTTCTCTTACCACTGAAACCCGGATGCCACACACATAAGCGTGTACCCCGATTCCTGTCTGTAAACCCCAGGGAGCAAATGGGATTCTTCATGTTGTGATATTGTACAAGTATTGCTCAGGCAGAGAGCAGCACAAAATATCAAATAGCTGATCAGCCAGATGACAGAGTTATGTTTTTAAGACCATACTTAAAAATAAAAATGTTCTGTGCACCATAGCCTAAAGAGGGAATTCCCAGGAATGTTTCCAAAATCCAATAAACATTAGCATTGATCCTGGAAAGTCTTTCAGTAAAGCAAACTAACTCCAAACCCCTTCATTTCACTTAAAAACTCTTCAAAGTCATGCAGGCATGCACACACCTTAGCCACATGGATGTGGAATTCTGTAGTGCTTTGCTGACTTTTTAATTCATCTAAGTTCAAAGCTTTGATCACAGTGCCGCTACACTTTCTGTTTGCATTTTTGCAGCCTTTACATTATATTTGGTGAGAGAAGACTTAAAATTTAATTAGAGAGAAAAGAAAATCATTATTTAGCTTTCATTGAAAACGTGTGTGTTTCCATGGATGATGTAGAGCTCAGATTTTTGAAAAATGCAGTAGACAATGTGACTTGGTTGTTTTCTTCTGCTTAAAAAGTACAACTTTCTGTGAGCATTAGTAACTGCAGTCATTACTGTAAAATTATGGAAAATTTATATAAAAATCTGAAATGGAAGAAAAAAGAAGGGTTTTCCTCCTTTTCCAAATGTATTTTATTTCTGTAATTTGTCAGTAAATGTATAATGAATTACCAAGTAATATCCTCATTGTCTTAATCAGAGGTGATGAACATAAGGGTATACCAAACATTACAAGTTTTGAATCACTAAGATAAATATACATTTTAAGGCTGTATGGTCTGCACATGCACCGAGCCAATTATGTGCAAACAGAAATACCTATTTTTAGAAACTAGCCTTAATTCAAGGCAGCCAAGCTAAAGCAAGCACTGCTCTATACTATATCTACAACTTTCCCGTTCATTCAGACATCTCAAAATAAATAACAACATTGTTTCTGTTTTTCCTTCGTAACCCTGCCTTAAGACACAGTGTAGAGATGTAAAGTGATTGAAATGCGCAGAGTTGTCAGAATTTCTACTAAAACGAACTTCATGGTTATTTTTTTTCCTCTTAGTGAGAACGAGGCTCGTTGTTCCTGCTCATATACCGTCTGTTTTCCAGCCAGCTTTCCCTTATGGATCCCTCAGTGCCCGCTCCCGGCCGGGGCTGCTCCGGCTGCACTTCAGCGAGCACCAGCTCAGGCTCAAAGACAAGCCAGGCTTAGGCAGCGAGTCACTATTTTTCGTACAGTGGCCTTGAACATCAGCCTTGCCACATGAGAAGCAGCTATCCTCTTCACCTGAATAAAACGAAACTTAAAATATCTTCGACCCACAATTTCCTTGTTTTATTACTATTACTCCCCTCCCTCCCTCTTTCCCCCCTCCCTCTCTCTCCCCCCTCCCGCATTAAGTTTCGGGCGGCTCTGGCAAGCGGTTCCATGTGACGGCAGCGTGGTCGCTTCCTTCCCGGCTAGCCACAGGCAAATTCCGATGCAGCATCAAGGGACGGACATCCCGAGGGGAAGCGATGCCCCGAGAACCCGGCATCGCCGCCTTGCCTGCCTCCCCAATGCCCGCACCCCAGAGGCCGGGCGTTGCCGGCCCCGAAGCAGCCGGGACACAAGCGTAGCCCCTTCCCACGGGGAAGGACGGCCGGCAGGGCAC
>VYZP01028774.1:41937-52180 GCA_013400635.1 Hypocryptadius cinnamomeus | reverse complement strand
GTACAGGAAAGCCTTGATTACAAAGTCCATACCTGTGAGCCTCAACAAGTTCTCTTGAAGATAAAGCACTGCCTGAGTGGGACCATAAGTGTAACTCCCATCAAAATCCAAAATCCTTAAATCCACTGGCTTCCCCTGAGCAGTGTGGGAATCCCTTGATCAATCCCTGTCATGATATGAAATCAGGTTTGATAAGCAGGACTCTGCCCTCATGAGGCTTTGCTGGCTGTGACCAAAGACTGAATTCTCTTTTATCTGTTTTTCAATACCTCCCAGAATAATCTTCCCCATAACTTCTCCAGGCAGTGAAATGTCACTAACAGGCCTGTAGTTTCCATGGGCCTCCTTCTTCTTCTCCTTCTTGAAATATTCACATTCAGTTCTAAATAAAATTCAGAAGTGTATTTTTTAATATATATTTTTATATGCATGCACAAAGACATTCTCCCTTTGGGGTGTGTGTGCACACACATGCACACATATAAATCACACAGGTTTTATTATCTACCTAGCAACACCTCCAGATAGTAGTGTTGAGAGGATCTCTGTGCTTAAAACTTAGGAATGTGCAAAGTCATTTACTTTGCTGAAATTGCCATTAATGGTTTTTTTTGAGATTTCTGATTATCTAATCTACTGGTAAGCTGGGCTTGGGTTGTTTTCTTCCCCCTGTTGATGTTTCAGAACTGTGTCTTACATGCACATACAAAAATTCTGATCTCAGTACTGCTCCTGTTTTTGTTATGGATCCAAAGTGTTTCATGGTGAGACTGTGCCAAGGGTAAATCAGAGAGCTCAGGCTGCTGCTGTGGCTTGGCAGCAGCTGAGTTCAGTCTTCTTCTAAGCCACTGGCCCTGGAACCTATTAGGAGGTTGGGCAATGACAGAAGGGAAGAGGAAGCTCATTTCATGGGCTAAGTGGGACTCTGAGATTGGTTTGACAAATGTAAAATTATCACATTGCTAATCCCAACTGGGCATAGCACGTCCCAACAGGTAGGAGTAGGGGAAGGAGGAGGAGCCTGTCCAAAAGGAGAGGCAGAGTCTGCATTTCTCTGCCATAAAATGGTTCTCTGGAAGAAGAAATGTTTATCTTTTGATAGTCAAACTGAAAATTAAGTGATGGCTATGTGAACAAAAGGTGAGGAAGGGACAGGAGCACTGTGAAGGAAGGAGGTGGAGCAGTTTTATGGATGTTCAGGGGGAGCTGCCAAGTATGAGTGACATCAGAAAATAAACAAAACAACCAAACAAAACCCTCTCTTCACTGCAAAAGCCTTGAAGGGGGTGATGCAGTCTGGCATGCCTTGGGCAAAGTACCTGAGAATATTCAAATGTTTTTAATTCTTCCTTCTAATGATATTATTGGAGTCCAGCCTGATGCTGTCACACCAGTTACAAATAACCTTTTGTATTTTACCTCTGAATCCTTACTTTTTCCTGTCTATCTCAGTCCTCTTCCTGTCTGGGAAACCATTTTTTTCTCAGTATTTTGGTGCTGGTTTTGCAGTGCAGTACCAAGGCATGAAATACAGAGATACTTTAAAACCAGTTCTGAATATCATTCAGTGCCTGATTCCAGAGTAATTTTGGACGTATGTGGGGTAGAGTGCAGCATACAGGCATATAGTCCATGCTCAGACAAAGAAAAGTGATTACCTGGACCCATAACTTGGTCTAATACTGGGAGAGCTTGGGTAATCTCTCAGGCAGTCTCCCGCAAAGTCAAGAACAACAGGAAATGGGGAAGATTTGCTTAGCAGGGCAGATAATGATTAAGGTATTTAATAACTGGGGAAAATAAGTATTTGTATGTCTTTTCCAGATTATTTTTCAAATCAGCCCAAACCTTTAAACTCTGGATTTAGAGTTCTGAATCCAGTTTCAACTCTGGATTCAGAAGGGCTAAAATCCCTAATGGTTTGGGTTTCCCAGGGGCAGGTCACTCACCCTGCTCCAAGATTAGCACAAAACCTGGGAGCAGTGGACTTTGCATTCAGCAGGCACTATAATTGCAGTGGCAGTTCTCTATTACTAACTAAATCTTATGTCTTTTTTTATAAAATCCTAGAACATCTCAACATTTATATGATTTGTGTATCCATTGATGCTCTAGAACAGCATTCTCAAAAGAAGCAGTCATTGGTGGAAGTTTACATTTAATTACATTATAGGACGCCTAAGTACACCATTGCCTATGCTGAGCTTCTCCAGTTTTATGGTGTGTGAGTCCTGCCATTTCACCCACCTTTGAAAAATGTTAAACTATTTATACAAATGATAACAGTGCTGTCCTAAGGCTTTTTCCTAACTGGCAGCTCCTCACTTGTCACAGTATGTGGCACCTATGCAGGTTCCATTCCATTGTTTTTGTATTTATATAAAGACTTTCTTTATTTATATAAAGAACTTTCCAGAAGTCTGCCCATGCACACACAGAGCAAAGCTGAAAAGAGGACCCAAGCCTACAGAAATTTTGAGTAAAATAAGGCCTTTCCAAATTCCATTAGACATTGTGCTTAGGAAGAGGCTGATTTCTCATACATCTGTTCCTGATATTTAAAGCTTTCTGGAGATATACATCACATTTGCTCCTTTCAAATCTGACCTTTTAGTTGGAAAAAAAAGAAAGTACACCCTAATCCATATTAAAATTTTTGAAAAATCCATAAGAAATATTTCTCAGAAGTGTTACTGAGCTAGTCATTGCATAGCATTAATTCACAGCATGCTGTCTGACAGTAAAAGGCATTGCCTAGAAAACTTTGTAGCTCTTGTGACACTCAGAGCAAGGCACTATCCTTTGACCAGCTGTGCAGGAGACCAATTTGTTAACCATAGTTATATATAAATGTGTATTTTACACCCTTACAAACAGGTGGGATTTTACAGAAGGGAGAAAGGTTTGCCTTTTCTGGCTGCTGCATTTTGGGTACAGAGAGGTCATCTGGGGGAAAAGAGGGGTTGGTTTTGTCCAGGGATCAAGCAGGTATGCTGAGGTGGGGATGGAACTCGTGGTGTGCTGGCCACAGAGAGATGGAGACACTGTCCCTCTCCTGCAATGCACAACAGACCAGGAGGTGTGTGAGGAGAACATCCAACACCAGCCTGTGGCTGAGCACCAGGGATGATGGAAAGAAAGGGGGCACCCAAAGGTGCCTGCAGCCTTCTGACCTATCAAGCAGCCTCTGAGCATGGCTGGAGTTGAGAAAAAGCTTGAAAGAGAAGAAGCAAAACAGGCAGTGAGGTCAGCTCCTTGCTCCTTTTTGTTGGAGTTTTCTGGATTTGTGGAGGATCTTTGTTCTGGAGAGCCACGGCATGTCAGTTCAACCCAGGCTTGTTTGGGTGCAAGGATGAAGAGTTTCATCCTTGTTTGTTTGGGTGCAAGGATGAAGAGCAGCCAGATGAACCCAAACACAGGGCTCTATGTGCCATGCCTCTAACATTGAATCCAAACCAATATGGACACAGTTTCTGCTTGGTTCTCTCAGCACATAGCTGTGGAGTTTGGATGCTGGGTTTGTGACTTGGCACTCAGATCTCAAGTCTCTGTGCTACTTGCATGGCTGCCATGCTGCCATCTGGGTCTGCTGGGCTGGGGGATGTGAATGTAAAACAAAAACAATGGCACATGCTTAGTCCTGTCCTTCCATTAACCCAGAGGCCTCCAGGTCCCTGCAGTTGGGTGTGGACAGCACAATCTGTCCACCAGCTGGGTGAGACACCCTGAGGCACACTTAGAATCTGCTGCTCAGGACAGAGTGGGTTGCCTGAGATCCCACAATTGCATTTCTTCCTCCATGAATGTCTCCATTAGGGCCAGAGGAATGGAGCAGATGTTCTTAGTAGGCCCTCTGACCCACCTGTCTGTTAGAGGACAGGCCAGTAAATGTCTTTTTTTTTTTTTTTTCCCTAAAAGGTGTTCTAGGTCAAACTTTCATNTTATTACTGAAATTCATTGATGGATTTATTATTTAGTTTATTTGTGTTCTCCCCAGCTCTGTGGCTGAGATGAATGTAGTTCATGATCCAGCAGAGGACCTCTTGCAGCTCTTCCAGCCCGAGGCAGGGGACAGGAAGGGAATTTCACCTCATCCCTCAGAGAGGCTCCTAAAGTGCAAAGGCCAGGTGCTGCCTCTCTCTGTTCCTGCTGTCCCTCACAAGGAGATGGAGTGCTGGGGAGGAACAGAGATGGTGCAGCTCCCAAACTAGCTATCCCCAACCTGCACAAAAGGGAGGAATAGGAAGGGCTCCCCACCCTGCTTCTTCCCATGTCTCCAGCACAGAGGTTTGATTGTGCCTGTCCCTCTGCCCTCATGGCAGGGAGAGGGTGCCTGTGCTCCTCCAGAGGGCATTTGGGAAGCATCTCCTGGGACAGGCACAAACCCAGGGCTGTGTGGGGGCTCCTGCCCCACCTGACCTCCCTGGGTATCCAGTTCTGGGGACTTGCACCACAGTGAAATTTCCTGGGTTCCTTGTCACCTATATTTTCCATTGTAATAAATAAAATTATGCAGAATTACTTGGCATAATGCTGTCACACAGAGGGATTTGGCTGAGGACTTGTATTAATGGGTTTGGAATCTGAAAGCCACAGTGAACAGTGTGGCTAAAGTCTCAGCCAGACTAGGGAAAAATATGAACGTTGAAGAATATAATTTAATTTGGTAAAAGTGAAAGTTTGTTCTGAAACACCTTTTAGTGGAACAAAACACTGTTCACAGGTATTTTTCTGTCATCTCAAGTAGCTCAGGGGCTTCAATTTAGTACTGCAAAGAACACTTTTTTTTTTCAACAACCAAGTGCCTTCAGGGTCTGCTTCCACTTCTCTAATCATAAGTATTCAGTGTAAGTTTAGCACTAAACAACATTAAAGATATCTAAGGCTGCCAGTAAACCTCAGGCATGAGGATACTGTCATGAGCAAAGATGCTGAAACACATATTCCTGCTGTGGAAATATTCAGAATATGCCTCCCCTTTTCTTTAAAAGAGCAAATGTATTTACAGCAGACTGAAAAGTTTCCATGAAAATATTATTTCAGAAAAAAAATTGAATGTTGACAGCAAATTATTCATAGAGGGTGACTGCTTGTCAAAACAAAAAATATTACAGTTGATGGGAGAAAAGGAAAGAGATAACATATTAATCAAAATTGTTGGGTTTTCAAATTTGTTAGTTTTTCTCTAAAACCTTCAGCTTTGATATTTCCATGTTTACAATTGAAACTGTATATTCTTTCACTAAAATTTGAAATTAGTATGGGCCAGCTATGCAACACCTAAGGATTAATGGTTATGTCTCATAGACTTTTCAAAAATATACCTGCAAATGTCTGATTCCCATGGAATATCTTCTGTGAATTTCTGAAGTAATCTGTATGAGCCCTTATAAGTTTAAACACCCTTCCAACTATGGTTTTATGTTAAAATTTTTAATGAAATAAAAATATAAGCTGTAAAGAATGGGCCATTGTAAATACTTTTTATTAAATACATAAATACAATTATTATTACACATAATTGTATCTCATCATTTCAGAAATATTTTAGGGTTTAGCTGTCAAATAGTAAGCATTATATATCACTATGACACCTATAGGTGTGTTTGCATGGCATAGGTTCGTTTTTGATCATGTTATGTCTGAAAACGTGTATTTTGGACCATTTCTTGGTCTTTTTGTAGCTGCTGAGACCAGGCATATATAGCAAGGAGGGTTCTGTTAGTGAGCCATTAGGTGCTCCTTTAATAACACTGACAGTGGGAAGGGATTTGTGTGTGACACAAAGCTTAATGTGGACTTTTTCCAAATGAGATATGTCACCATTCACAGTTTCTGTGCTTTCAGATACATTTCAAAGATGAATTAATGGTAGTTTACTTTTGAATGTTTTACAGTGGAAGATAACAGCTTGTCTCAGAAGAAGAAGATAACAGTGGAAGATCTCTTCAGTGATGATTTTAAGATCCATGACCCAGAGGCTAAATGGATAACTGGTGAGTTTTGAGCACTTTGTAGTATCTTTGCTTTGCATCCTTGCTCCCTGACCATTGCTTTTTTTATGCATTTTGTATTTCCTTCAGTTCTTTATGTTGCTCCTGAAATTACAGGATCAAGGACTGGTTGGGGTTGGAAGGGACCTCTGGAGATCATCTTGTTCAAGTCCGAGCTCCAGCAGTGAGAGCTGTTTGCCAAGAATCATGCCCTCAAATTCCTCTTCTCAATCCTCAAATTCCTATTCCACTTTTCCTTCTGTTAAACATGCAAACACGACTGTTCTAACTTTTTACCTAGGGCTACCCAGTGAGCTCATAGATAGGCATGGAAAATGACAGCCTTTTTCTCCACGAGCATCCAAAACTTAGCAAGTAATGTAACACATGGTTGGAAGAAGTGGTTGGCGCACCATCAGTGATTATTTTACCACAAACAAAACTGGAGGTTTATATTCCCTCATCAAATTTGGTTTTTTTTCCTGGCAGAGAGGTGAAGCAATGCTAAACAACAGGCAAACAGTGCTCCAGCAGCAGCTGGGCTGGGGCTTGCACAAAAGCCATGTGCTCTTTTTATCCTCTGCTGCCTTACATTTTCCAGTCAGGGGAAAACCAAATAATACTTGAATTAATGCATGTTGGATTTGCTGGAGTGGAGTTACTTTGGGGGATGTAGATTCCAGCTCTCCCCGGAAATTGCTGCAGTCAGAACAAGCTTTGTTGAGAATAAAATGATTCATGGTGTGCTGCTCATGTGAGTTCTAGTCCAGCTCTTATTATCACGGAAGTTATTAGCTTTTCTTTTGAATTTAATGGGGAACTGGATCAAGTCCTTCCTCTGTTTAGCTTTCCTTGTCTGCTGTGCCCATTGGGAACAATTTTAATACCTGTAATGAAAAGAGAGAGTGTTGAAGGGTAGTGCTGAATCAACACATTCCCCAGCTGCAAGTTCTGCCACCCACTCAAGCAGAGGGGAAAGCTGTTGCAGGCAATAAACACCTTCACAAACACACCTGCCAGAGTGCAGGAGCTCTTTTCCAGGCTGTGTTCTCCGTGGGAATGGTGCTCCCCACAACCTCTTTCTGGGAATGGTGATAATGGAAATATGAGCTGCATTGCAGTTCAGGGGTTTTTGTCTAGAATCCTTTTCCTTTTAGCACAGGTATCCTCATGGCCCTAATGAAAGAAAAGGTGTTTTACTGAGACCTTGACTGCTATTTTCTTTATTTGCTTGAGTATAGCAAATAGCATAGTGGAGAGAATGATAACGAATTAACTAAACTTTTGCAGGAACAGAGAATGAAGTATTGCCATATAGTTGGTATAACATCCCCCCATTGATGAGTATCACTTTATGTGGTCATCAGGCTTGTTTTGCACAACTGCAGTCTGCTGTGAAAAATCAGCATTTCCCTTGCTTTTTCAATTATGGTCAAATACTAAAGTCATATAAACTTTTATTAAGATTAAGATTCTGATTTTAAGTGTTTTGAAATCCACTTCTGCCTTCTCACGTACCCTTAATGACTCCAGTGCTGTCTTGCCTCTGAAATTACTGAAATATTGTTTATGTAAGAGACAAAACACAAACACATATTGTGAAAACATACACAGAAATTTTAAAATTACTTACTCTATTGTTTTGACATGAACAAACACTGACACTGTTTTTAATACATTTAAAGGAATTTTATGAAGCCAATAGATACCTTGCAGATTTACCCAAGGATGACTTTGCATTTAATGGCAAGATGCTCATCTACAATGTCATTCATCCAAGGACCCAGAGCCGTTTTACAACATTAATTGCTTTTCTGTATTATAGTTGGATTTTTCATAGCTTTCTCTAGATAGCTAAGTGGTAAAATTGTGATTAAGATGAAAGACCAGAAGCCAGATTCCTAAGCACATGTTGTTATTGGCCTCTTATTTTTCAGTATGCAAATGAAAGACTCAAAAAATGCCAAAGCCAAACTAATTAACTTAGTATAACAAGATTGCTGGAATGCTGTAGCAAAAGAAAAAAATGCATATTTGAAAATAGCATATTAAAATTGGATGACTGCTTACAAGCTGATGCTTTGTGGGGATCCACACAGTTGCTAAAATAGAAGTATATAAACATAAAATAAAAGGGTAGCTGTTGTGTGTCTTTCTTCCCCTTCCTCTCCTGTTAATCATACCGCAAAATACCACAGTCATTCAGGGCCCTGCAAAATTCAGTCCTCCTGGCTCATCAAATCTCTGTTTCCTTCCTTTCCCTCTACATTATTGCAGAAGAGAAGAGGTTGGTGGCCAGAGATGAAGCACACTGCATGTTTAGGAGTATTTGAGTCATCTGAGGGATTTGCTCCCAAAATAATTCAGTCAGTAAAATATCTGTGTTCTTCCAGTAAGCAAGGGGCTGATTCAAACACTGAATGAAGAATGTCTTTCCTTTAACTAGAATGAGTCTTAGAGTAAGTGTTTCAATAAATAAAATATTTATATTCATGCTCACACTTAAAAATATGCTGAAAGTTCCACGAAATTGATGTGTTGAGCTCATGTTTTAGTATTCTCTTGATTCTCAGTGGGCATGTGGAAAAATAACATATTTCTAATCAATAGCTTTGTGTCATTCTATTCTATTGATTTTAAAGGGCCTAGGAAAAAAGAAAAGAACCAGTCTGAAAGCTGACATAAATACATTTTCAGTGTAAAGATTACAGGCTTTGTCT
Source organism: Hypocryptadius cinnamomeus (assembly GCA_013400635.1). Classification (NCBI taxonomy): domain Eukaryota; kingdom Metazoa; phylum Chordata; class Aves; order Passeriformes; family Zosteropidae; genus Hypocryptadius; species Hypocryptadius cinnamomeus. The sequence goes on along the minus strand of VYZP01028774.1, from coordinate 43,467 downwards.
CAGCTTCCAATCACAACTTGCGGCCCATTTGTACATATATTTGCATTTCTTTTAAATTGGAATTGTAATTAAATTTACTTGCACAAAGTGAGGAGTGGCAAAGTTGTAAAGTTTTGTAAATTTGAACATTTTTCAGTTTTTGTGATGCCGCTGTAATTTCAAATTTCAGTTTGCATTTTTCTCCACTGGTTTAGGGAGAGGAAAGAACACTTTGTTTAATTAGCATCTGTCTTCTACTGTCCTGACCACTGTTGTCTTTGGCTCTGTTCAGAGCGATCCAGGGAGGAGCAATGTATTCATACAGCAATAGTGACAGGCCAAGGGGGAATGAGAGCAGGTTTAGACTAGATATTGGGAATAAATTCTTTACTGTGAGGGTGGTGAGAACTGGCACAGGTTGCCCAGAGAAGCTGTGGATGCCCCATCCCTGGAAGTGTTCAAGGCCAGGCTGGATGGGGCTTGGAGCAACCTGGGACAGTGGAAGGTGTCCCTGACCATGGGAGGGGATTGGAACTGGATGACCTTTAGATCTCTTCTAACCCAGGCTATTCTGTGATTCTATGATTCTGTGACTAGTATGGACTGCTTCAGAGTTTATTTCTAGATCCACTTCCAGGGACTTCTCTTGGTTAGGTTTTCCCTGTAGTGTGGGTAAATGCTGACTTTACTGTGAAGGTTTCATTTTTTAGGACAGCATAACATATGTGTTATACTATAGTAGGTGTAAAGCAGTGAAGTACAGGAAGTTTGGGGTTCTGCTGGTGATTAATTGCCCCCCCCATCCAACAGTCCAAGTGGAAATAATCTGAGCACCCCCATTCATCCTACATCTCCTGCACTGTTCTCCTCATCCCTCCATGTCTCACACTGTGCACTGAACTTCTCTTTGCTGTGCAACTACAATTATATTGTCCATGCACTTAACAAACATGTGAGCTCCAATCAGTGGCTCTCTTCATACTGTGTATCTTAAATGTAGTATTTAACCTCTCCTTGTTTTCATATCCCCCTCCACAGCCTGTCAGGATTGTCCTGTGCCAGCCTTTCTTCAGCCTTCTCCCAGCTGACAGGTGGCCTACTCGTTAGTCTAGTTCCTAATTGTTTAGCAGTTCTGCTCATGAGCACCACATTACCTTGTAATTAGGCTTTGCAATTACTGGGCTTTTCCTGTAATTTCTCTCACACAGCAGTTTAGCTCAGGTTTCTGAAAAGCCCAATGGGATGGTGCAATGCTCCTGTAATGTTCAACAAAAAACAGGAAAAAGAAATTTATTGTCATTTTGTGCTGAAGAGCATCTCGGTCACCTGATTTCTTCTGTAGACAATAATTCATCGTCATTATTTAGGCCTGACAGTTGAAGGCAGTCGAAATTGAGCCATGCATTCTGGTTTTGTGGCCCTTTTGAGCTGCAGTGATTCCTGCCAGCTCTGTCTGACCCCCACATCCTGGGAGCACTCCTGCCTCATGGGGAGGGAGCGTCGTGTAAAAGAAAGCAGTGGAGACTGAACTGAACACTTGTGGTTACTTAT
>VYZP01028774.1:0-41910 GCA_013400635.1 Hypocryptadius cinnamomeus | reverse complement strand
GCTAATCTTCTGTCTGTGTACTTAGATGGCAAATAGGTTTTGCCCACTTTGAAAATACTTGGATGCTGTTTTAGTTAGAAAACCAGCAGAGCAGCCTTTAATATCCTGACAGAGTTTATTGCAATGGATTGGGTGCAACGTGTCAGTCCTTACTCTTTAAAGGATATTTTTCCGGCCTTGCTGTAGGCATCTTGCAGGACAGTGTATTTAGCAGTGGCTCTTGTCAGGATTTTGGGCTACAGGTGACTGACTGGAGGTTTTAATTAGGAGATCATTTTCCTTGGGCTAAACACTGGCCAGACCTGGGGAGGAAATCCTTGCAGAGTGGTTGTAGCCAAATGGGAAGAATAAAGGTTAAAATTAGGAGAGCACAATATATTCAAGCAGGGAGGAGCACTGAGGTACAGGACAGCAAAGGACATGTTTAGGGTCACAGGAACTTTAAAATGTGACAATCAAGCCCTTCTCTCTAAGGTTCCAGCCCACTCACTTCACCTGCAATATTGGAAAAATAATATTTATTCTTATGAGAAGAGGAATAATGAGTAAATTAGCAGGAGGCTTCAAATGACATTTTCAGAAATGTCTCAGTTATTTGGAAACCTGCCACTTAGTGAGAGCCAGGACCATGGTGTGCCCAGCTTGCCTCTGAGAATGGCAGCTGGGCTTTTATCTCGAAAGTCCCTTTGAAAAATACACTAATAACTAATATCTAAATATAATGAAGTAATTCTTTTATCTGTAATACTGAAGCACATATGTTTTGTTGCGTGTTTCTCTAATAACATCATAGAATTTCTGGGCTCTTTTAAAGCCTAATATTGAATTTAATGACCTAGAACTAATAGGTTTTATTTACCATGCTGAAAAAACCACAGTGTAGTGACTGAGGTAATTTATTTCAGTTTACCTTTAGTAATAATGCTCAGATCAACAATACTTAGATAGCCCAAATGCCCTCAAGCCTCTTTTCTGCAGTGTAAATCCATTGCACTGTATTGATAAAAGCACTGATGCATTTCAAATGATCCAGATGCGTGTGTGGAGTAAATGAATTATTTATAGGTTGCTTTGCATAGATATTAAGAACTTTGTAAGTGCTCATATTTTTCATTATGAAAAGGGTTTGTGCTAAGGTGCTGCTTTGACAGCTCTTTAGACTTAAATTGCCCTCTTAGAAGCTACAGCATGGTTGACTGGAGTGCAGGTTTCTCTGGGCTGCTTCTCCATGGGCCAAAAAGATTCATAGAATCATTAAGGTTGGAAAAGACCTGTGTGTCCACCCATTAACCCAGCACTGCCATGTCCACCACTAAAACATGTCCCTAAGCTCTACCTTGACACGGGTTTTGAGCACTTTCAAGGATGGTGATTCCACCACTTCCCTGAGCAGCCAGTTCCAGTGTTTGACCAGTGAAGAAATTTTTCCTAATGTGCAGTCTAAATCTGGCATGCCTCAAAGCCATTTCCTCTTGTCCTATCGCTTGTTACTCAGGAGAAGAAGCCAACTCCCACATCCCTACAACCTTTTGTCGGAGAGCAATTCTCAGCTTGCAAGTGACCATCCAAACTGTAAGGCAGCAGGAGCCTTTCTCTTGGCAAGGCTGGGCTGTCAGCAGGAAAGGAAAACTCATCTTTCTCTTTGGCATCCAAGGGACAAAGTTGCCTTCCTTGGGCACTGCACGTTGCAGGCTTGTGCACATTTGGGGTCTGTGTTAGGAAAGAGCTCTCCATGCAGGCATCCTTGATCCCCAATGCCATCCCAGCTCCTGTCTTATGTTAAATGAATTTAAGGTAGAAAATGCTTGCAGGTGGTTTTGTTAGTGTAAATCTGGTGAAGGCATAAAGAAAACTGGGTTACTCTATCAGAATATTTGCCCACCTTTTAAACCAGAAATATTAGCTTGTTCATGTCAATGTGTTTTAAATGTGTGTTAAGAAGACTTAAATGAATGGGTCTACTGGTCTTAATGGTTCAAAGAAAACTTTCTCCACTCTCAGTTCAAACCTCATATCCAAGCTCATGGCAGCTTCTTTCTGCAGTATTTTTATGAGTATTTTGGCTTTTGAAATGTTTTTTAAATACTTTCTGAAGCACACAGCAAGATATCTGGTGCACAGCACATTGTTTTGTGGTGTCTAAGGTTTAGAGAACTTCCAGGCCCCATTACAAAGAACCCCACAGCCTATAAGGATGACCTTATGCTGAGAGTAAAGACATCCTCACTAAAGGAAAATGTGTGTGGGCCAGAAGAAAATACAGGGGAAGGACTAAGAAAGCTCTTCTTGTCTAACATAGAATGGTTTTGCAGTGGATGGCCTTCAGAAACCCTCTGTTATGATTCATAAAGATGTGGGTGTTTGTTAAATTAACTTTGGGTAGTGTTGGTGCCAATGGAAGTGTCTATGCACTTCAGAGCTGGTTGATCCCTATTCTTATTCTAAATGCCTTCATGAAGTGACATCCTGTGTTGCCAAGACAGAGTAGGTAAGAGATCTTGCTCTGCCATGACTGCCACATTGAGGAAGAAGTGAGGAATATGTAGAACCATTTGAACCATAATTTGATTTTAGATCCCATCCTGGATCATCTTTTTCAGAGATTTCTGTGGATCTATGACATGAGAGCACTGGGGAGAATTTGTCCTACTCCTGCCTTTCAGCTTCTGGGCAGCTGCCCGAGTTCAGCAGTGACAGTAACCTGTTCACTAAAGACAGGAAACTTGGGAATTAATGGATTTTTAAGAGACTATAATAGGCCATGGGGGAGAGCATTCCTGCCATGTAGCTGTTTTGTTCATTACTGCTAGAGAGAATGAAATGGGAAATCAATTTGGCTCTTTCAAAAATTAATACAGTCTGCAGGAGCAAGCTGGGGAGGAGTGTGGTGCCAGGAATTGGGCAGTGCCTCAGTGTACTCTTCTCTACAGTGCTGGAGTGCTGGTGGGACACATGTGCTGCTTTTGGATTGAGAAAATAATTATTTGGTGTTTACAGCAGTTTCTGGATTTAGAAGGAGAAATGTGTTGCATACAGTCATGTTTGGGAAAAATATCACACCCTGGAAAAGCAGAAGTAACACAGTAATGGTCAAATAGGGGTTTTGTGTGTGGAGTTTTTTAGTAGTTTGATGTCTTGAGGATGCCAAGATTTCCATAAGAGCCTAACCTTATATTTAGAAGCCTCCATAGGTAACCTAATTTCTCCAAACCCTGCTGAACTCTGATCATTCCCTTGCTCATCATGATTGCAGTTGAGCCTCTGAGTCAGATGTCCTCCTGAGGTATCAACATATGGCTTTAGTTAGAGAACATCTAAAAACCCACACGCATCAAAAAGTGGCCCCAAGCATTCAGTGCCATAGCTTTCCACATGTTATGTCTCTGCATCTTGCCAGGATGAGTGAAGAGTCTGGCCCAGGGACAGGACTGTGGCATGAAGGTCACCTGGGAGAACTGAGAGGCAAGGAATGAGTGATGGGGAAGGTATGGACAATGTGGTGCTGCACAGTCTCTCAGAGGAGAAGCCCAGGCAAGCAGGAAGAATCTTGGAGGTGCCCCAGGTGGAGCAGGAGCTGGAGTTGTGTGAAGAGTGAAGATGAGTCTTGAAGTCAGTAGTGCTGAGAAATGGCTTAGTGGCCTATGATGAAGAGCTGGAAAATACATTCAGTTGCTGTGGCAGTATCAAAGAGAACATTTAATGAATCAAAGATGACTGGTAGAGGCAGAAGAATTCCTTGGACTTTGTTTCTTCTTCATCTAGGTTTTGTTAACACCTACTGCCCATAACTGCCTAATTCTGTTCCCACCAATTTTTTTTAAACAAAAGAGGAAAAATAGACTTCCCCTTAACAGCCAACATCCCACTCTCACATGTTGGACCAGCAGGCTTTTGCAGACTTTCTGTGGCCATTAACAAAAAGAGATTCCCCATTTCCACTTCAAGCCCTACTCCACTAAAATTAGTGCTTTTCCTCAAAGTAGCTCAGAAGCAAGGCAATGCCTCCTGTTGAGACTGTGTCTTCCACAGAGAAGCAGCTTCAGGGAATTTTGCAGTTGTAAAAGGTGTGTGAAAACTAAAACAATTTTGGCTCCTTTGTGTGTTAAATTTGTTTGTATATTTGAGGTAGAAATCCCTGGGAGTTATGTAGAAGCTGCCCTCTTTGCTCCTCCCCATCAGCTGTGTGTTGCTCTAAGGTCCACTGCAGCATTTCTAGGCTCATTTCCTGGTGGTGAATGCAAAGCTGATAAATTCAGTGCTGAGTCCTTTTACTGCAATGACACTGGATTCACAGTGGGGAGCCTTTTGATTAATAAATAAATAAATAAATAAATAAACAAAGGAGAACAGCAGGGATGGAAGTGGGAAGGAGACGCTGCCATGGGGAGCGGTAGCATCTGGGGGGACTTTGAAGAACGTGGCTCACAACAGAGGTGTTTCTGAACCACAGAACAGAACAACATGCACAGTCCTGCCTGTGTGCTGAACAGTTTAAATCCAGTCAGGGAAAGGATTTTTCAGGTTTTTTCATCCTGTTCAAAGTGGCTTGAAATCAAAACCCTGCTGCTCTCAGAGCCAAAGGAAAGGCACTGGTTTTTCAGGAGTTTAACTGTGAGAGGGATTAGGTGTTCTCTCAGTGGGTGTCAGTTATAAAAACCATGAGAATAGATACAAGAAGAGTGTGAAACCAAGAGATGCTCTTCCCCAGCTGACACCTGTGAACCAGGTAAGGGTGAGCTCCCAGCTGTCCCCAGCCCTTGGGGAAGGGGGCACTGCAGGGACAGAAATTGTCTGTGATGAGCCTTAAAAAGGATGGCCATAATTGCATTCCTGCTGGTTGAATTTGTACTAAAATAAAGTTGTTGGGCTTTTCTCTTCGACTTTTCAGAGGAATGCAACACAGGCAAGAGGAGGGAGAGAAACAGGAGCTGTGCTGTGCTCCTGGGTGATAGAGCAAGCTGGGCACAGCAGAGAGTGATGGTCTCCCTTCCCCAGGAGCTTGGCAGTGCTTCACCATGAGGAAGATTGCTTTTGGAGAGACTAAGAAATTTTATTTTGCTTGGATCCAGGACTGCTTAGAAGATGTGGGTAGATAGAAAGAAGACTCAGTTTTGAACTGTAGGAAAAGAAGGTCAAGAAAGAGGGTTTGCATGAATTTGCTGAAGGTTTTCCTAACAGTCAGGCTGATTTAAGGATGGAAACATTTTAGAAAAGAGGTACTTAAGAGATAAGCACCCAGGAAAGCACAGATGGAACAAATGAGGTGCATAATTGCAGGATATGCTGAGCAAAAATCACATTCCAGTGAGGACTGCAAAGGGGTGATGGAGAAAGGAGAACTCCTCAGGGCGTTCAGACCTCTTGTTAAACCACTGATCCAAATTTCTACACTCTGCTGACACTTTCAGTTGTGATCTCCAGAAATGTTTGTCTTTTGAAGCAGTCCACCCCTGGGAACATTTTGTTCTCTAGGATGCAATTTGCTTATTTTTTAAAACATTTTTTTTGTTAATATTTTAATCAAGCCAATTTTCTGTTTTTCACGCTGCCCTGCCCAACTTTGATTGCTTCTTGGAGATTTTTACTTGGTGCAAAGAATGTTTTCCTGACTCAGTAGCTTTCCCAGAGCTTGCTCCACTGCTCTTGGACACTGGTTGAACACAGAATGCTCACCAAGTATTAATTAGAGCAGTATGCATTCCACTTGTTCCTTTTAATGAACATTAAATAAATATATGCTGAGATACCATAATTAAATAATTTGAAGACAGGAAATACTGTATTTCTGATGATTAAACTTTATATCAAGTCTTTGTAACTGAAAATTTAGCAGGCAAAGATTTACTTATCTAAGAAAAAGTCCCCAGTGAGCTTGGATCTCCTGACTGAATTAAGATGTTGAATGTATGTGAAGCACTTTTTTTTTTTAAACAGGAAATAGTCCCAGACTTATATAATTCATTAAAAGAAATTTATAATGAGATAATTATCATTGATCAAGGGAATGTAATTATACTTTAAAACCTCACATCAGTGGGAATTCAATTAAGAGCGCAGGAGACCAAAGGTTTGCCCAGCCCAAAATCCTGTTTCCATGGGAGGCGAGATGTCTGTGCACAAGGATGAGCAAGAGGGCAATGGCAATGAACCTCACTCACTTTTTAGCTCAGAGAATCCTTAGTTCCTCCTGTATGTTTTCTGTTTAGTTGCCCAAAATAGTTTTTTCTTCTAAGGCACTTTCCAAGCACCCTCCAGAGCCTCTTGCATCCAGCATTTCTCTCATCCATGAGTTTCACTCACCTAAGACCTGTTGCAGGAGGGTTCTTGAGAGCTTTTTTCTATTTGCTTTGCTTGCTCAACCTTAGATCAGGACTTTGGACAAATGTTTTCCACCTCTAGTGTATAATTTTAGAGAGGATGGGGTGGGAACTAGACACAAGGAGTGCACAGAAGTATCTGGGTTAACTTCTCAAAAATGTTCAAATTATTTGTGTTTCATGACACTTGAAGACAAATGTATGGATGCAGTATACTTTGTTTGACCTTAAAGAAAAGCCAGATGATTTTGCTGTGTGCTACAGTTAAAATCTTTAGGTCCCTGTACCAAATCATGCCACACAAAGTAATAATGAAGTCATAAATTTGTGTGATCCAGGTCCCCAGCAGAGCTTCATAGTTTCATGTGAAATCTGCACTGGGTCTGCTAGGCATGATTTCCTTTTGCTACTTGACAAAGTCCCAGCCTCTGGGGACGGGTAGCACACAAAAATAATCTACTTTGATTCCAAAAATAAATTTAATAAATAAAAACATTTTTAGTACTCAGAGTTATTATTATAATTATTTCTAAATGGTCCTTCAAATGTTAAACTTATCTGGAGGTAAATGGAGACAAATCCATTTAATTGCATTTGAAAATATGCTTTTAAAATATCAGGCTCTTTTGTAGACTTATACCTGTCTTCCAATGTTTGGGCTTCATAATAATTGACAAAATCTGGGTAATCACCTTCAAAGCATTTTAGCTTTGGAATGGCAGGGTTGGAAAAAATGTAAACAAAGTCTAGTAAGAAAGCAGGGAAAAATGTCAATGTTCAAGCCAAGAAAAGTTTAAAAAGTAACAGTTCAGAAGTATTTCCTCCATAATGGGCCAAAGTCTGGATCTGTTAGATAAATGATTATTATATTGGCATGTACTTGACTCTACAAAAATTGACCCCACAATGAATGGTGGTGAATCCAGCAGTTCAGAGAGATTGTCATCTTATTGCAGTTATGTTCCATGTGGTCATGTATGCAGAGTAAACCATTCCAGGGTCTGGCTGGAAGTCTTGGCTTTGCCAAGTAGTGTGGTACCTTCAGGCAGACCGAGAAGAACCATCAAAACTTGGATAAACATCTAAAATCCAACAATTCTCCCCGGACGGGATCCAGAACTTTTTTCCAATACTCTAATTTGTTACCACCCTAATAAACACTTATTCTCTGCTCAGCAGTCAATTTTCCCATTTCCTGGTGGACAGGAGCCCATGCCCAGGCCTGCTCCTGCAGCTGGCTCTGGATGCTCAGCCTCTGGCAGCACCAGCAGGGAGTGGAGCCAGCAGGGCTGGGCTGGCCCATGGCCCCTCAGAGGGGTTAATGCACATATGCTGGGCCATGTGCAGCAGCTTCCACTGTCTGCTGCTGCTTCAGCCAATGGACTGACTCATTTTGCAAGAAAAATTGCTTGGAATACTCATGCATAAGCCAAAATGTTTATTAATAATTTGGAGGTATCTTTTCCTTCCTTGTTCTCCTTCCCAGGGGGAGCAAGCTGTGAAGTGTGACGCAAAAAATATCTTAAAACACTTGTTTAAAACATGCCCAAGAGTGTATATTTATTCATTAATTTTTTTTTTTTGTTTATTTATTTATTCCATGTGTTTCATATTTTTTTTCTTCCGGGTGTCAGTTTCAGGGGCAGCATTTGTAAGAGTTTGCCATTACCTTTTGCCTTGAGGCTGATACCAAGCACAGCAGCAGGCATAAGATATGGCCTTAAACCAAATTAACCTTTAACGCAAAAGCATGTTCTTACTGTATTTTCTAGTTTTGACACCTCACAAAGGAAAATATTTTTAAAAATATACGCCAATAATTATAATATTCCCGTGGTTTTTTCCTAATTGACATAGAATGGCTAATATAGCTAAACTATCAAGCTGGAAGACTATGAATAAGAAAAGAGGAGAGGGATCATTAGAATTCTGTAGTTTGTATTTGCTTTCCTTCTTCTAGGGCAGGAAACTGAGTGTAATCAATTTTCTGTTGCAATCAACTTTTTTAGGAGGAACAATATTGAACTATATTCTGGAGAGAAAAATATTGAAAACAGCCTGGTTTTATCCAATTTGAGGGACACCATCACCTTGATCACTACAGTGAGCTTGGGTTGCTCCATCCGAAAGAGGTAGATTGTAATGGGAATAGAAATGGTCCAGAGAAAGAGTAAGACCATGACAGAAGCATGGAAATGCATGATAAAAAGAATTGCCCTGAGTTATAAAGAAATCATGTAAGGATAGAAAATAAAGCAAAATATGAAGAAGTCAAGCTCTTTTCATTGAATAAGGGCGTTCTTTGGATTTAATCTCATCTGCTGAAAGTTCTTAACCCATTGAGAAGGTATTATTGGACAGAAGGTTGATGAGAATTGGAAGGAAAGAGCAGTCATTCTTTTGGTGTAACTATTTTTCACCCATTGCACTTAAACCAGGTGTTCATATCAGCCCTTTTGCTCCTACACCAGCACCAGCAAAACTGTCTTTTTAGCAACTGCTGGTGCTTCAAAACCACAGAACAAAGGCAGTAACAGGTGGATGATGTTGGTTGCATGGTAGAGAGGGGAAAAGGAGCAAGAAGAAGTGAAATAAGGAATTCGGGAATCTTTTCTGGGGTTTGGTGAGGACTCTGTGTAGGAGCCGACCCAGCAACTGCAGGCAAACCAAACCAATGTGCCATGCTAAAGAAAAGCTCCTCACTCATCATGGAATCACAGAATGGTTTGGGTTGGAGGGGAACTGAAAGATCATCCATTTCCAAACCCCCTGCCATGGGCAGGGACATATCCACTGAACCAAGTTCCTCAGAGCTCCATCCAACCCACCTTGAACACTTCCAGGGATGGGGCATCCACAGCTTCTCTGGGCAGGGCAGCCACTTCTATTGCCTCACCACCCTGCTTAGCTGACATGATTTTTTTTCATTCCCTCATCAGTTGGTTTAAAAATGATGGGATTTTACATTTCACAAGTGTTTCTCCATTAGTGGCTCCCTTGCAGCTGCGTGCAGGAAGACTGCTCTCACTCAGGTGCTATTTCCTTCCCTCAGTGCCATCTCACTCAGGACACCAGTCTCCTGCCCAGCACTGAATCTAATTATTATTAATGGTTCTTTGCAAGTGTTGAAAGTGTTTCCATTGGCTCTGTAGCAGGGTGCCCTCTTGTGACCATTCCAAAACCAGAAATCGTGCACTGGTAACCAAAACGTGTCTTGGGGTCTTGGATTTCATCTCTTGTCTGTCTTGATTTTCAAAAGCCTGAGGTCAGGGTGATGGCCATGATTCTGACAGACTCCTCACACAGTTAGACTTCATCACAATCATGCCTCACCAGACACATCTGAAATGACAGGCTGACGTAAGAGGGACTGTGAAATATTGCACACAAAGATAATTAAAACTTTACCTGCAGCTGCACACAAAGCTTATATGCTTGTTAACATACAGCAGTCTTATTCAATCTGCACTGAAATTTAAGTAATCTTCCCATGATAATAATAATGAAAAGCAAGAAAAAACACTTCATGTGTTCTTTCTGCCCATCATGGCCATTAACAAGTGCAATTTGTTTAGGGGCAAAGAGAAGGAGGAAAGGGAATGCACAGAGAAATTAAGTAAGCGAGCTGTGGGGTCACAATTTAATGAAAATTTATTCATGGATTCCTTTTTCTACTCAGTGTCAAGTGGATTATTACATTTAGGTGCGACACTTTGGATTATGCACTCCCCTGTGTGAAGCCAAACCAAATGAGGCAGAAAAGACCTGGTGCATTTGGCAGAGAACAGGGAGGTCACTGAGTGATGCTGCACTGGCCTGGGGCACAGCCAGGGAGGGCTTGGAGCAAGTGTCCCTGCATGGAACAGCAAAGCTGGGTGCCACCAAGCACGAGTGGTAACCTGGACTCTCACCTGAGCTAGAAACTACAGTGGAAAAAGCCCTGGAATTTTTACATTCCCAGTGAAATCTGTGCCATTGTGTATTTGGGGCTCTGCACCCACCCCAGTCACTTCATGGAGCTGGGATAAGCTGATTCCTGTTACCTGTTGGCTGCACTTTTTTTTTCTCTTCAGTTGCATGATGAAACTGTGAAAAATATGTAGAGTGTCGATAAAAGCATTAAGGACCATTTTCTGGGAAAACAGTTGTCTGGGGTTAAATTGCTTCTGGCCTGTGTTGAATGTGAAATATTTCCAGCAGGGAATCAAAGGGATGAGTGTAATCTGCTGTCTCCAGCTGTCCAGTAACCCAGGGGTCATCACTTCTCCTCCTAGAACATCTAGCATTTGAAGAGCACATGGCACAAACACAGCTGAACAGGAGAGTGAGATGGCAGAGAATTTTTGAGGGAGATTTCTCAGCTCTGGAATACACCAAAGTCATCTCAGTGTGGTGCACTCCCCCCCTCCCCCAGGCATTAGAAAGATAAATTGAGGGCACCAAGCAACAAGGTGTGAGGTGTGAGGTTGCTGTTGTTAGGGTTTTGCAGCAGTTTTGTAGTCAAGATGGTTTGTCCTGGATGGAATAAAAATGGATTTAGAACAGCAAATGTCTCATTCAGTTTTTACCTAATTGTAGTGTCTCTCTTTCCCCCCCTCCATGTGTTATAAAAGCAGAGAGAATTTGGGAAGGGAGTAATTTGAAGTCGAAACAAGTTCTCAGTTTCTCACATGCATTTCAGCTTTTCATGACTGTGCCACTGAGTCGTGATCTGAGCCCACAGAGTTCCCAAACTGCGGCTCTTTGAGGAGGAGTTCATCCTCACAAATGAGGCAGGAGTAGAATTTTACCTGGTTTCAAATTTGGGACCTAAATTTCGAAGGTGTGTTCTGCCTGTATTTCAGGCTTGATTCTGAACTATTTTTTTTTCTTTTTTGGTTTGAATCTTGAAAGAGTTGGGATTAGACAAAAAAGAGAAACAGACCAGCATTGCTGATTTTTATAGTTTTAAGTTTTCCAAAGACTCAATCTCTTGGAGCTTTTGACAAGTTAATTTACAAGCATGCTAGAGATGCACATTGATATGGGAACTTTCCTGAGCTATAATTGTGTTTTATTTTACTGGTACTACTGTAAAAGCACTATATTGGTGCACCAAGTGCAACTGCATTGAGATGATGAGCAATTAAAACCAGTTCTTGTATAATAAAGTGCATTCTATCTTGTTGCACTTACTTAATATATCAATTCAATTTGTTATACAGTATTTAGCTAAATTACAGTAAATCACCTATTAAAGAAGTTTTTCTTTCAGCCTTGCGTGTGGGGAAAAAAGTGCTGGGAACAGTAAAAGGATAATGACCCATAATGGCAGAAAGCTAAAAATGGGATTCTAGTTATCTCCTGGAATTAAAGGCTGTAGCAATGTTGTTAAAGGCAAGCTGTTCTCTGTCCCCTGTTGCTCCTTGTATCAGAATCACAAAGTCAAAGAAATTTGTCACATTCACATTTTCTGAAAAAACCCTTTGCCCAGGATTTTTCTCCTGGGAAGCTGAGAAGCCTCAGAGAAAAAGGAAAACAATTCTTATCTCATTTGCTTCTCCTCTGTTTTGCTCCTTTGGAATGTGTTTGGAGATTGTTCACCCAGAGGTGATTGTTTCATTGGTTTCTGCTCTGAATTATTTTCACTCATTGGCCAATCAGTGCCAAGCTGTGTCAAGACTCTGGAGAGAGTCACAAGTTTTCATTATTATCTTTTCAGCATTCTGTAAGTATCCTTTCTGTATTCTTTAGTATAGTTTAGTACAATATTCTTTAATATAATGTAGTATCATAAAATAATAAATTAGCCTTCTGAGGACATGGAGTCAGATTCATCATTCCTTCCTTCATCATGGCACCCCGCAAATACAATAGAAATTCTTATTTATTTCTGCCAGGCAAAGTAGCAAGGCAGAAGAAAAAGGAGTTACTGGGGGTGGTAGGTGCTTTGGAACAGAGCCAGGGTGGTGGCAGGGGCTGTGAAAAATTACAAATGCCAAACTCTACAGGGCCCATCCCTAAGGAGAGCTCACTGAGGGCACGATGAAGCTGTGAGCGTGGAAATAGGGTTTTGCTGCTCTTCCCTATTCATGATCCTCGTCTCCCACATTCTGTTATCCCAGCCTACTGCAGGCACCAGGGGACAGGGGCTGGGGAAACCTTCCCTGCATTTTGTCTCTGGGAAGCAGCTCAGTATCAAAACAGGCTTTGCTTCTGCCGTGGGGAGGGAATTTCAGAGCCAGTTGTTTGTTGGGTACATGCTGTAAATATCAAATAGATGCACTGCAGCATCTTGAAAGAACAACAGATCACAGTATTAAATGCAGCATCCCAACAGCCTTCTTTCCACCTGAGTTTGTGATTGCATCTCTCTGGACACCTGAATAGGCTTCCACTGGGGACTGATTGTGCTTTTCTTTTGCATTATGATCTCTGTGGTGAAGTTTTGCAGCAGTTGGAGGAGTGAGGAGTTGGAAAAGTGAAATTTGCTATTGAACCATAGAATCAGAAAGAGGTTTGGGTTGAAGAAACCTTAAAGACTACCCAGTGCCAGGGCACCTTTCAGTAGACCAGATTTCTCAGAGCTCCAACCATCCTGGCCTTGAACACCTCCAGGGATGGGACATCCATGGCTTCTTTGGTGAAGAACAGATGGAAAAAATCCAAGAAAGATTGAAGAAATGGAACAAATGGCTGCATGCCTGAAAATTATAATTTTTGACATCATTTGTACTGAACACCAGCCCCAAAGAAAGGCAGATATAAAAAATGAGATGCAGTGATGACCTTTATCAGCTCTGGTGACAACTATAAATCAGGCTGCAAATTCTCATCAGCTTGCTGGGCAGAATTCATTACAGACAGAGGCCACTGCATTGCTTTCTGGCTTTGATTGAGGTATGTCCCAATTAAATAAATGCTCTTACACTGGAACAAATCACACATTTCAAAACAGAAGTCCAGGAATATTATTCATCTTTTGAGGACTAAGGCCCAGCTAAACCTCACAGTACTTTTTTGGAGTATAACACAGATCAATTTGTTCTTCTCTTAAGCAGACCAATTTTCTGTTCATTAACTCAGACAGTGTGTTGATGGCTGGTATTGAATATAATGGCAAGATTTAGAGCCCTAACAAATCAGCACTGCTTCATTTATTCCTTTTTTTTATGCATTCTAAAAGTACATGCAGCAGATTAGCACCTGATTTTAAACTTGTTACGGTTTGACAAATAATGGGAAAGTCTGTTATCTCCTGCTTCCAACCGTGCAGCAACTTTTATGTAATCTTGAAGTTTCATCGTTTATTAAAATGTTATGGGTTTTTTTGGAACATAAGGAGCAATAAAATTTGGTAGCAATGTCATTATGGGCAGTAATGTGAATTCCATCAGTTCCTGCAATGTTCAAGAAACAGCTTCACAGACTCATTAGATTAATAAGCTACTTTACCTATGTTCTGAACTTGGAGCTGAATTTCATTGCTTTTCTTTTCTGTAATTAGGAAACATCCTGAGAGCCTGACAATCACCCAAGTGTTTTGCTGGCCATGCTTAAAACATGATTTTTTTTCTCTCTGGAACTTATTGTGTAATTGGAAAACATTCTGTGTTGTTGACATTCTGTGTTGTTGATTATTAAAGCAGTGATATTTTTCAACATGTCTGATAATTAGGTCTGTCTCTCAGTTTAATTTTTCCTGTTTTTTTTCTGGAATGCCTGAAATATTTCTGGAAAATAAAAATTTAGGCTGCATACTTTCCTCTTATAACAAATAATGCTTCAGACTTTGTGGCCTGAGTATATAAAGACCAGGTATGTACAAAGCATTAAAGCTTTTATTGCCTTACTTCCTAAATTGTTGGCATAAACACTTTCCTTAAGGATCTGGACACAGAAGCTGGAAGTTAGAGTTGTAAGTAAGCTAGTGCTGGATCAGGCCCCAGGGATTGTCTCTCCTGGCATATGGCCCAGGACAAGGGCAAATACTTGGGGAAGATTCTGAAAAGCAGGCAAATCTCTCAAGTTGAGGATTCAGTCCCTCCCAATGGCTGGTTCCTGGGCTTCCTGAAAAGCATTCCCCTTCAAGACATATAATCTTTGATGGATTTTTCTTCTATTTTTCTAATTCTAGTTTGGATCCTGCAGCCCTGGCACCTGCTCTGTTCTGGGACTGTGCCTTCCATAGTTTGTTTGCCTTCAGCATGAAGAAATAATCCCTTTTATTTGTGTTGAACCTGACACTGGCTGGTGTCACCTGCTGCCTTCCAGTATTTATTTTGGAAAAGGCAGGGAATAAGCATCCCTTATTTATCTTCTCCATACTGCTTATGACTTTTTTGACCTCTGTCCTGGCTCTGTTCAATCAGTTCTTTCTCAAGTTTAAGTTTCTTAGTTTGTTCAGTCATATGAAGGAATACTTTAAAGATAAATTTAAGTCAATCTAATTCAGATCCCTTTTTTTTTTTTTTTTTTAATTCAAGACAGAAGTTGCTAATAAAATTTATTCCATAACTTAAGGAAGAGTTGTGCTTTGATAACTCTGCCTATGAGTGTAAAGGGCACTGATTTGGACTCTGAGAATCTTAAAGTCTCTAAAACCTTGTGGTTTTGAGAGGATCAACTGTATTGCAGCAACCATTTGCCCTTACAGAATCTGATTCATCCCAATCTCAGAGCAGATTTCTTCTTTTTCCACTTATCTGTGTAAATCTGTGATAGGTGGAGGAGACTTTTTATTATTGACAGCAATAAGTAGAGCGTAGAAGATTTTCATCTGCACCTTCAGAGCTTTTTATAAAGCTGGTTAGTGACTGTGATGAGGAATATCATCACCAGGTTGGAAATAAAAGACTGGAACATGGATAAGGAGTATGCTAGGTCTGTATACCCAGGTCTTGAAGGAACCAAGTCTCTAAACCCGGTGCTGCTTTTAGCAGGACACCCCAGCTGGGCAGTGCACGCCTCTGCAGTTACAGTGAGCTGGGTTTGTGCTTGTACCTATCCTAGAGGGTTTAAACTCACCTTTGACTCATCCCAGGACACCCCATGGGTAATGTTAAACCATCCACATGTCCCTAGCCTTTGCTGCATCATGGTGACATTCCTGGGGCAGCCACCATTATGGTAGGTGGTGAGGAATTGTTTCTCTAACTGAGACTGGAAGCAGAGGTTTGGTAGGATCCATCAGTTCTCAGTTTAGCCAAGCTGCAAATAAACCATAGCCCTAGTCCTGTGCCAAGAAAAACTGCTGATTTCTTTAATGGCAGAGTGCTTGGGACTTATGTTTTATCTGCAGGGCAGTGCATGTAAGCACTGATCAGACTTGAACTTCAGTTTATGACATCCCTTTATTGTTGTAATGTTTTTCATCCTGAACTTTTGACCTGCTACCTAACCCTCATTTGGAGTCCCTTTCAAATGTCTGCCCCAGCCTTTCTGTCAGGCAGTTTGTGTGCTTTGAGAGCTGGACAAGGTCTCCAGTATTTTTCTTCTTGTCCACCTGTCTTGAGAGCTAGAGTAGTCCCAAAGTGCACAGAGACCAGCTGATTTGCCTTGTTTCATGTGAAAATGGTGATTTCTCTGCATGTTTCTCCTGCTGGTATAAATCTGCAGAATAAATGTCAGAGTTGAGCACAATATTAGGTTCCAAAATCTGCCGTGTTAGGGGGTCATTTGCTTTTCACTTTCAGAGACTTTCCAGGCTTATTAAACTCCTACAGAAACTGTGGAACACAGAAACCTTTAATCATAAAGAATGGATTTTTTGACCTTGTTTTCTACACTAAATATATGGCAAGCTCTGTATGTACATTCAAACCAGGTTACTCTTGCATTCATCTAAGGGAAAGTGTGGCACAACAAACGTGACAAACACCAAACACACTGTTTTATGGCTGTCCTCAAAGCCACTTTTAGCAATGGCTGTGTTAAAAAATATTTTGAGTTCTTCAGAAAGAAGTTCCCAGCAGTACTTTTGGTTTTTAAGGCCGTAATTAGGTTCCACACAAACACAATTTCACATTTCCTTAATGACCTTTTGTTTTCCTCCTTGCAGATAATGAATTCATTTATAGAAACCAGAATGGCACAGTGATTCTGAGGAATGTCGAAACCAACAGTTCAACAATATTAATAGAAAACAAAAAAATTGTAAGTATTTTCTATGACAAGTAGCTGAATTTCACAGCTCTTTTGTGGTTGGATCAGTAAAGCAGAAAATGACTTGGGTTTCAACTTCATGTATTGTCAAGGAGAAGCAATTCACTGGTGATACAATGGGCTATGCAGTGATGGATAATGTGAGATTGAACTCCAGCTTTTGTTATTATTCTGCAAGCTCAGTTTCCCTCATACTTCTGGAAAGTATCATATAGAAATTTGTAGCTAGTCTTGCATATCATATATAATTTAGAGATGCATAATTCTCATCTCTGCCTGCCTAATAAAAAGGACAATTGATATAATTTACTGCCTATTGCCATTCTCTACATTCCTCCACACAAATACTTATTTTTTATTTGTACATTTGCTGATTTTTCTTGCCTAATGGTTGAAATGTGATTTCAGTGGTTTTTATGAACAGTGTTAAGGAATAGAAGTGGAGTTTTATTTGAGAGAAACCCTAAGAAATTGTGGGAAGAAGTTAGTAGGTGACTATTAAAATGAATGTAAAGTAAACAAAGTCACATCTGATACAGAGTATTGCTTATAGTGACAGAAGTGTTTTGTAGCATTGTTTTTTGTAGTAGATGAAACCAGCACTGTGGCAGAGGTTAGTACATCAATTGTATTAATTATTTTTTAATGAGACAAAGAATTTATTACTGAATTATTATGTCAGGGCCCAAATTTAAACTTCACATGCTGCATTTAACCTTCAAACTTTACTGCATCACATAAGCAATCCTCTTTTACCAGAGTGTAACCACTTTCTTTACAATTCTAAGGGAATGGGCTGACTTCCTTTAATGTCAAGGTCTGTTGAAGTCAAATTACTTCCATTTGCCCTCTTGTTTATTCCACTGGTTTTTAATTATTACCATTTGTAAGAAAAGCACAGTGCTACAAGATAATCCTGCATTTTCATGCTATTTTCCACCCTACTGCCTACTGTACCTTTGTTCCTCTGCCCTCTCAGTAAATACATCTGCAGGTCACCTCCACATTGATCCACAAAGCTCCAGTGCAAGAGTTGCCATTACATTTACTCAGACACGTTGTCTTTTTCCTCTTCCTTCCCAGTCCTGGGGCAGAAAACCTTTGCTACTTGGTCATGTTTTCCCTTCCTCATGTTATTAACATAACAGTAAATAAAACCTGTCTTCTGTAAATAAAATCTGTCTCCATGCTGGTGCCCAGGCTCCCCCATCCCTCCCCATCCTGAGCTACTCCGGGTCAGCAGCCTGTGAGATGTCCCAGAGAGGTGGTGGGTGCCTCTTCCCTGGAAATGCTCAGGATCATCTTGGATGGGACTCTGGGCAACCTGGGCTGGCTGAAGCTGTCCCTGCTCATTGCAGGGGGTTGGACTAGACAGCCTTTAAAGGTCCCTTCCCACCCCAATTATTCTGTGATGGTGCCACATGTCCTCTCTGCTTCTGGCTCCCCCCACAGCACATCCATCCCCCCTGGCCTTGGGGAGGACTTTCCCCAATTCTCCTTTCAGTTTTGTTCTGTGGGACTCTCTCAAGGACTTACATTTAATTTGTTAGGTGAGAGGGTGAGATTTGAAAGGCAGTGCATGAGTGATGTGTTTGTGGCACCTCTCTTTGACCTTGGTGCCATCTGTGCCAGCAATGAAACATACTGGGGAGGAGAAATGGCTTCACTACACAAATGAAAAGTGGAGCTGGAAAAAGGTAATTCCTGGCAAGTCTGAGATACCCTGGCAGTTCTTCTCGTTAGCAAGATTTACAGTGTTGATTTTTGCAGAACCCAGGTCAGGGTGCACTGGATCACTGCAGCATCTCAAAAACTTTTAACTGGGGAAAATGGAATAGTTTTCCTCTGGGTTATCTTAATTGGGGAAGGTAGTGGTATCTCTATTACTAATTTGTTCCAGAAGCTATTTACATTTTTTTTATCTCCTGCACTGGCCAGTGAATACAGATAATGAGAGGAAATTAATAAATTGCCATTTATCAGAGCTTTCTACTAACTACTGCCTACACTTGCCACCTCACCAGCCACTGTGCAGTAAGGAAAATTCTGGGGTTTTTTGATATAGCTACCTGCTCTGACTCACAATGCATTTATTCTTTCTCTTATGAGTGCCCACCTAACATTTCTGGGGTTTAAAAAAAAAAGATACTATATTTTTCAAGACACTTAATTCTGGCAATATTCTTCATCCTTAGAGAGATGATAATAACAATTAGTTCTAGGTGTCATTAGCTTGAAAACTGATGAATATTTGTTTCAAAACCATATTTATTTTCCAGGTCTCCTTAAAGGCTATCCGGTATGAGGTGTCACCTGACAGGGAATATGCACTATTTGCCTTTGATGTTGAACCTGTAAGTAAACAGATTTGATTTCAAAATACACAGCCAGTGGCTAACTTTTTTTTTTTTTGGCTTTTATTCCAGCAAGATGATATTTTAAATTAATTGCTTCCTATAAAAGAAAGCAAGAAACCCCCTCACTTAGCAATTCTGAGAGCATGTCACACTGCCATCTAGTAGAGGAGAAAGGTATAAATTAGACTGTGAGGAAACACTGTCACTGCCAGGATTTTATAGCCTCCAGGAGGGGGATTGTAAGGACATGTCTTTGCTACAAGGATTTCTATTCCTCTTCTGTGATTTTTTTTTTCCACGGTGCCTTTTCCCATCACCCTATAAATTTCCTCCCCAGAACAAAAAGCTACTGTCAGTGTCTCCCACAACTGAAATAATACATTAATTATGGTGTCACCATTCCCAGTGCTGCAGTTAGGCTTGAGCTATCACTTTCATTATAAATCCTTTTCTTCTGAGGGTTAGGTATAAATCATTTGTAAAAAATCACCATTAGGCTGATACTAAGTTCTGGATTACAGCAAATTTTTTACCAGACTTCAAAAGGGAAAAATGTAATGAGTCATTTTTAAATGATGACCAAAGAATCAAACATGGAGGAAGCAATTCTTCTGCATGAATAATATTTTTGTCTTTCTCAATTCTGCTGGTATAAGGCCTGAAATGTTTGAGTGATAGCTATGCTGTATTACTTGGATGAACTATAAGCCCTATATATTTTGTTTCCATAGTCTGGAATAACACCAATTCTTCAAAATGAAAAGAATTAATTCACTGACAGCTGTAATTGTTTTTTTCCATAATGTAAATAGCATTTCAGCTGCTAACCGAAGGAAATTCGTGGGTCCTTTAGGCAGTGAAAGTTGTAGCTCTGTTGCTTATTTGATTTCTCTGCTATCATCTTTGTAGTTATTACTGACTTGGTGCTATGAAAGTCAGAAGAAGCATGTCTGGTTTTAGAATAAGGGAAAATA
Source organism: Hypocryptadius cinnamomeus (assembly GCA_013400635.1). Taxonomy (NCBI): domain Eukaryota; kingdom Metazoa; phylum Chordata; class Aves; order Passeriformes; family Zosteropidae; genus Hypocryptadius; species Hypocryptadius cinnamomeus. The sequence continues at coordinate 22,119 of VYZP01028774.1, read as the reverse complement.
AAACTGTATGAGAAACTTAAGGAGTAACTCATAATGATTTTTCCTGGGAAATTACTGGTGGTATGACTTCACTTACCTGAAGCTTAGCTGAGTTCTAGACAGAGATGGATGGGGAAGTGTTAACTTAATTCTAAACATGGAAAAGACAGCCTAAGGGTCACTGAGCAAGCAAAGCCTTTCTCTCAAATTTCCCTGCCTTGTAAGCCAGAGATGTTTTACAAAATGCAGTTCTTCTAGTGGAAATCAGCCTTTGTCTGTGGAAGCCCTGTGCCAAGTTGGACTGTGCAAGCTGGAAGAGCCCTGAGGAGGGACGGCTTCCTCAGTTCCTCTGAGAATGACAGAAAAATGCCTTTAATTACAAAACAAAACAGAAAAAAAACTAAAAAAAAAAAAAACAACCCCCCAAACAAAAAGGAAAGAAAAAGTTAAATTTCTGAAAAACAACAATGAGAAATTTTTATTCTCAACCTTTATCCCCTGAAAGGACTGCACACTGAAGTCCTGAAAGAAGCAGAGTTAGGAGGGCTTTTACAGCCCAGACTTTGTGTTCAGTCTGTGGTGGAGTGCTTGATGTGGGCAATGTGGCAGGAGAGCCATGGGAATGGAAAGGCATGGGCTGGATGTGCTTCCTCTGCATCCTCCTCTCTGCATGTCAGTGCTTGCAGACCTGTGAGCTTGAGGTACAGAAAAATACTGAGTCTGTGGTTCTAAAGATGCCTTTCTGGGGAAGAGAGAGCAGCACACAGCCAGGTGCTCCCTGCATCACACCACATCTTTTTCTAGAAAGGAAAACCCAGAGTGGAAAGCTGAAAACATTTTTTGGGAGTGTTTCAGGATGTGGCATATACTCACTGTAAGAGAACATTGCAAATTGTTCAGGTATTCTTATACAGCAAAAGCTCCTGAAGCAAAAGAAAACAAAACAAACCCTCTTTTATTCCTTTAAGATCCATGATTATGGAGAAAAGAAAAATTGTTGGGTTTGTTTTGTTTTCAGTTTTGTTTTGTTCTGTTTTGAAGCACACTAATAGAGGGGTAGGTGGGTTCAGTCTTGGTTATTGCAGCCTTAAGCTATGATGGGTGGCTCTCTGTATTAAAATGGCAACAACTGTTAAATTATTTCTTCAACTTTCTTCTCCCTTGGTATGCAGACTGTGGCTACAAATAATTGCATGTTAGTTAGCTCTTCACATTTTCAGCATTTCAAACTGTATTCTTGGATAAAATTCAAATTACGCTGTTTTCTGCAACACAAGGAATTGACCAGCAAAGCCTTGGGCAGTTGTCCTTGTTGCAAAGTCAAAAGGAAATTTCAGGAGATATATTGGCAAAGGACATGTCTTTAAAGTTTAATTCTACAATTCCAAAAAAGAAGCTTCTTGGAATTATTGCATACTTATTTTTTAGCCGTCAGAAATTGTTTCTTATTTTTTTGGCATTTGAAAGTGTGACGTGCTGCCTTTTAATTGTTTGTGAGTATAGATATTTTCATCATTTTTTACACAGTACAGTTGTGCTGCTTTAATATGCATAGTATGAATTAATAATTTGTCTGAATTCTGAATGAATGGATTCAGCCTCAGCCAGGAATAAACATCAAAATAGGAGAGCACAATGTGTCACTCCAATGAAGCGGAATATTTTTAAGACAAGTGCCACAAAGTCATTTCCTTCCAGTAATAGCTGCTTCTATATTTTTCTATTTATTTGCACAGAAGCATCTCTGCTCAGTGTTGGTCTGGGTGACAGCAGTGACACCCACACTGGAATAGCACAGCACTGAACTGCCAGACACCTATTTTGCAAAGACACTGAGGCAGCTAATGTGTGTTTTCCTGTTGTATCACTTCATCATTTTAAAGGATAATGAATTAAAGCACGTTCCTTAAAATGTATGTCTCCCAGGAAGCTTGGCAGACAGCTGTGAGCCTGGTGTGGGTACATTGTGGCTAGTCTGGCTGTCAGATTTCATTGTAAATGCTTTTTTTTTGCAGTGCTTATATTTACAGAAGTTTAATCTTTCAGGCAGCAATATTCTGGGTAAGCCTTGTGCTAATAGGGAGCTTTTCTAACCTTGAACACAGAAGATTTGTTCTTTTTCTGGAAAGGTCACAGGAAAGGCACCAAGCTTCTTTGTCTTGAAATACTCCCACAGTTTTTCTGCTGTTTATTTTTAGTTTCTTTACACCACAACAAGGTGCAACCTGAGGCTCAAATGGCAGAGTGAAATTTTGGGAAAGCATTGGGGAATAAACACCTCCATGGGGAAAATTTGATTCAAATCATCCTTCACCAAAATAAGTGTGTGGGGCTCAGACATGAGGTTTAATAACCCCAAAACATGTGGGCAAACGGGGTTTGGCCACAGCAGCTCAGCAGAAGTGGGGCAGAGGCTCACAGCTGTCTCTGGTGGTGCCTGGCCAAGGACACTCTTGCCCAGCCCGTGGCTCCAGCAGCACTGACGGGCAAGCTCTGTGCCCCCTGTGTGCCTCCTGGGGACACACACAGGTCTTTGGGCTGGCACCAGCTCTGTGGGTACCCCTGGTCTCCAAAAGGGGTCTCCCAAATAGCCAAGTGACAAAGCAACCCTTAAATCTTGTGGCATTTCTGTGAACTGAGGTAAAAGACTTGAGTAAGAGAAAAGTAACTAAAGCTTGTGCAGCTTTGTGTGGCAGTCAGTTACCAGTGGAGTTTGTGTAATGGAATAAAAGAAACAGAGGAAATATCTAAGAAGAAAACTTGTTTTCTGGAGTGACGCAGTGAGATGTTAAATTGTGAATATTGAATTGCCTTTATTAGGAATCAGTGTTGTCATCATGCAAGAGAGGAATTAAAGCTGCCAAGATTCCTTGTAACACTCTTTGCTCTTTGTCTCTAATTTTCCAGCCCATTACTGTGTTTGTGCCAGTTCAGGGCAATTACACTCAGAAACGGTGGCTGATTAGCATGGACCAAACTCAAAGGCTTCTGAACAAAGTTAGAGCACAGAGGCTTTTGCAGCTGATACAACAGATGCTGTTACCTATTTTACAGTAAAAGAAATGCTCTTTTTTAATCCCAAATGGCTGGAAAGAATTAATCATTATTGTAATTAGAACACACTCAGTAATTATTTTTTAGCCTAGTTCATGTGGTAAGTTCAGTATTTCTGTTCTCCCTGCCTGTATATCTAAGATGAGTGGTGGGAGCAAAGAGAACTCAGAAAGACCCAGAACAAACATTAGACTTGTTATTTAGAGTGTGAATGAAGTAAAAAAGCATTTTTTATAGAAAGCAACATATTATTATTGTTGTCGTTACTATTTTTTATTATTTCTCCAAGTCTGGTTGTTATGTGAAATGAATGGGTTTTGTGCTTATGGTCCAATTACGACCTCATACTAATTTAATTAGTGTGTAAAAATTAAAATAACATAATGCTTGTTATTTCCAAAACACTAATGGGTATAAATATTAATGAATCCTCACAACATCCTTTTGAGCTAGGTGTTAAACATTATTATGATAAATATACCTCTGAAAATTGAACACTGTCATAACTATCATCAGTAATACTGCTCAGACTGTAGTCATGATATTTATTGCTTAATTGAAATGGATTTACCAGGCCTAGAAATAGGCTTACATAAATCTGTTTTCTTTATGTGGCAATAAATATATTTCAAATTTATTTTTTTCATTCTCACCCAATGTTATTTTCAGGAACACTGAAAATGTTTAGTGATTTCATGATAAAGTGAGCACAGATAAAATATTTCTGTCATAAAATAATGCTACCTGTTTTATTGATTGTTATTTAATTTTTGGTGTTTGTTGTAAATTATTAGTTTTTGAAGGGGCCATTTTGAAGTAAAAAGCTTATGTTTATGATTTTTCATATTCTCTTTTTAATGTGAATACAGTTTTGAATCGTTGTTCATAAATCAGAAGGAGTCCTCTATTGGGAAGCTGTACCATATAAGGGCATTGTTCACTTATATCAAAGGCTGGTGGCTAAAATTATTTTTCCCAACATTTTCAAGCCTAAAGCACTGTAATTTCATATACTTGTGAGAAATAGTTACTGTTATTAGGATAAAAAATGGATTAGGATAAAGCACTTACTAAACAAAAAGAAGAAAAGGACTCAATCCAAATACTGTTTATATTAGTTAAAATATTTCTGTTATTACATCTGTGCATGTGTGTATCTTCAAGCAGAGTATCTTCTCTTTTCTCAATTCACCAACTGTATGAATATGGTTGTGAATGAAGAATGAGCTGTACCACTGTAGTCAGGGCAGAAATAAAGTTATTAATGAATTAGTGGAAACACTAATTCATTAATAACTTTAATGACTGCCAGCCAGTCAACACATCTGCTAATTTGCTAAATTTTCAGGAAAGCAACACCTTCAGTTTTTTCCAGTAGAATGAATATTATTAATACCATTCAGCTAATCTTTAATATTTCAATAAAATGCACACAGCTTCTGAAAATGGCAGCATTTTTATGTGTGTGTCTGTGTGGGCTGTCAGTGGGGTTGTTCTGGGGTGTCAGGGCTGAAGGTGGGGATCACCTTTCTTTCTCCTTCCTCTTACAGATCCTGTTTTGTGTGATATTATTTTAACAGCCAAGATCAGTAGTGTGATAACCTTATTTGATAAGTGCTGTTTAACCTCTTTGAGGTAGAACAGCAGTGCTCCAGCTACATTTACAAAACTAAAGCTAAGGCCTGTGTGTCCAGAAGTGCTGCATTAACAAGAATGTGCTAACAGCATAGAAGAGGTTAATTTTGTGGGTGATAGTTTTCTTTGGATTTGAAGCTGAAGCAGCAGCTACTGTTTGACAACACTTAAAGGCAATATTTTATTTTAAAAGAGCTTGTTGTGATAATTTTTAATTACTAATCTGGTCTTTGTGAAAGACAGCCTATCTTTTCCACTCTCAAACCCACATGAACAAATTCCCTCATCTGCTGTTTTCAACTGGATAGTCAAAATAGGATTTTCAAAGGCATCAGACAAGGTTGATTCAAAAACATTTCCACACTCCCATTTGCTTTTCTGTCCGACCTGGGGAGTCTATCTAAGCCAGGAGAACAGCTCTTCATGGTCACCTTTCATTGAATAAACCAAAGCTGCTGATACCTGAGCCCTCAGCAGCTGGGAGGTTTTCCTAGCAGTGAATCTCAGCACGGGCAGAAGCAGCAACATCTCTGTCAGATACACCAACTATGATACCAACGTGTGTTGGTATCAGTAATTGTTTCAGGCTAATTAATATGTGATATCTGCAGTGGCACAGAGAGAGAGGGAAGTTTGCCACACAGGTCTCAGGGGATCCCTGGTTTTCAAAACTCTATTACAGAGTTGTGCAAACTCTGCCTTCTCAGGCGTCCTCAGCTGTGCCTTCAGCAGCAAGGCCCTTTTGATGCCAAACCTTCTCTGCTGCACATGCTTACAGAATTAAAACTTCTTACTACCCACTCTCATTGAGCAAACGTCATCAAATGGCGAGAATATTTCTTCTTCCACCAATTTCTGTCCCATTGTTTGTTTAGAATAGAAATTTTTGGACACAGTTACAGGCCAGTGGAGCAATAATTACTGACGAGTTTAATCCTAGAGTTTTCTTTTGAGGGAGAAACTACAGAAATTAATTTCATGTTGCTAAATTTCAAGGCAAATTTTGGACTAACACAGGGGAAGAAAACAGGTCAAATCTATTCTTTATTTTGGTTGGGGGACCCTCATGGTTCATTTGAAATCCTGACAAAGTTCCAGCAGAAACTGTATTCTTTTATGTAGCCTGAATGGTTCTTTGCTTTTGACAGCAATCCTTCTGCTTTGGAACAGCTTGCTTTAATGAGAAAATAAAATAGTTTAAACAAGAATTTAGAGGGGGTTAGGAACTCAAAGAAATATACTGCAGGGATATTTTGGTAGTTAGGATCCTTGAGCCATGGGGCCACGGGTTCTTGTTTAAAATTAGAGGTCTGTCATTGTAACTCAGTAGAAACTGGAGAAAAAAAAAAAGTGGAATGAAAAGACACAACCCAAGGCTGCATACTTTGTTTTCCATTCTTAATAAAAAGGAAAAGATAGGCACTGAGTGTCATCAAGAAGGAATGGCTGGGTGGGGGCTGCTTGTGTCTATTATCCATGGAAAATATGTTTGCACCCCTAAACGCAGAGTGGGTACTCTCCTCATCCTCAGCAGGTATTCTTGGAGTGGAATCATCTCAACATTGAAGGAACTTGGTGTAGCAGAAGGTGTTCCTGCCCATAGCAGAGAGGTTGGAACTGGACCCAAACCATTCCATGATTTATCATTGGCAGCCACTGTGGTGACTTAGGGCCTGCAGCTCTTCCATGGGCCAACAATAAAACCACATTAGATATCAGATTTTTGGCTCTATTGCTCCCTGGTTTTGGGGATGTTTCCAGAGGGAAGTCTGTGCTTCTGAAATGATGGTCTGGGTGCATTCACAAAACACAACATGATGTGTTTGCCCGAGCTGGGAAGCAAAGCTCAGCACAGCCTGCAGTCCTCCATCCCCACACTCCAGTTCTGCTGCTGCCTGCTCCCTACACAGCAGTGGTTCTGGTAAAACTGCACCAAACCCCAATTTCTTATCCAGTCTCCATTCTCTCCACTCCAGGGACTGTTTAATCTGATCATTGCAACAAAACTTGAAATGCAGAGCATTAAAAACAGAGTCTGCTGGCTTCAGCTGCTGAGCTTTAACTGCTTTCCTATTAAAAACAATGGATTAAACCCTTGCTTTTCTCCTAATAATGCAGATAAATTGAATTAGAACTAAACCTGAAGCCTCCTGAATTGAGCTGGGAGACTTCAATAGAAATTGCACAAACACGACTGAGTGCAAAATTGTTTTTCAGACTAAGTTGGACAGGCTTGCTTATGTAGCAAAGGCCAATAAACTGTATCCTGCATTTATTCACAGGCACAGATGCACATCAGTAAACTGCAAAGCAAATCCACAGTTCCAGGGAAGGCTAGAGGAGCATCCAAACTCAGAAATAATTAGCCTGTCATGCAAAAGTACATAGGTGTATTATGTATCAGTATCAGCTATCAGCAGTCTTCCTCTGTAAATATTTTCTTTAGTAAATGAGATTTTCATCAAGCAGGGAAGGAAAAAAAAAAGCCTCAAGGCAAAATATTATGGTACAAAAATAAACAATTTTTCTTAGCTTGCATAAGGCTATATTTCTCATTCTGCTTCCTTTTCTGAGTGCATAGATGAGCTAACTTGAACAAACTGGTAGAGGTTAATATCCTAATAAGATTCATAAAATGTCTTAAAAACAAATTGCAATTTGTTTTTGAATAAAGCCTTCATAAGATAATGTACAAGGTCTTCTAGACAGTCAAAATCAGATGGACAGCATTAAAATAATCACAGCTTTCTTTTTTGCACTTGTATGGTAATCTATCTTAGTGAAACATGGGGTAACTTTGCTTTACAAGGAATGAAATTATTGCCAGTATGAAAATTATTGAAAAAAAATTAAAATCTAACAAATAATTAGATTCCTTGCAACATAGAGAGGCTTCAGAATTACATTAGAGATGAGTTCCTGCTTTTTAGCATAAATTTACTTCCTAAGTTTTTAGGGACAATGAACATCCTGGTTTGTGCTGGATTGTAATAGGTATAGGTGGTTATTTTAAAATGTAATGGAAAGAAATATATTAGGAGTAACATACAAAATGAGAAAACAACAGCGATTTAAAAAGCTTCAGAAGGCAAAACTAGAAAGAATTTAGTTCTGGTGGCTCTGCAGAAATATATGAAGCAGTCTATGATCTAATTCTTTTGGTTTCCAGTCCTTTTTGGTTTTTTTAATTTTTAATCACTGAAATAGTAAAAAAATATATATTTAGTGCCCTCTTCTGGAAAAACAGCTCTTGCTATGCAGGGCACCCCAATGAAGTTCCTGTACTCAGAAATGCAAATCTTCTGACGTAAATGTTCTCCTCTTTAGCTGAGTTACATCCTAAAGCCAAGGAGTGTGTGGCTCTCTGTGTTTACCCTGAACAAGTGCCTTTTATCTCTTTAACTGCCTGCAGAACTCTGCTTTTACCAGCTTGATGTTAAAACCAATAATTAATGCTCCTCCTTGGGCAGCTAATGACCCAGATTTGAAAATGGAATCTTCTATTCTTTTTTCTTCTATTCTCTGCTCAAAATAAGCTTTTTCTTGAAAAGGGAGGGGAATCACAGGGCTTTAGTCATGTCTTTAAATGCTTGAGTCCTCATATTTCTGTGTGCAGGAGTGATGCTGCTGATGGCAGGGCTGTGAAGGGTTCTGCAGCAGGCAAGGAGCAGGGCAGCTTCTGTGCTCCTTCCTGTCCCCTTTGCTCTCCCCCTACTTTCCAAAGAGATGCTCTTCATCACCACAGACCATCCACCCCATGGAAATTGTCCACAGAATCACAAAGATAACACAAAAAATGTCTTCCTGTCTTCTGTGTGATTTCAGTTTGTTTTCTTCCTGTCAGAATATAGAATTGTCTCTTCCAGTGAATTAGATCTGTGTGTACATTGAGGTACAGCTGAGTCTTCTGATCTCATATGGAACTGGAAAAGGAATCTCTCACTGAACGGGGAGAGGATTTTTGACCAAGGTTCCTAGCATATATCTGAATATTTTAAGTTCTTTCACATCCACTTCACTGCTTTTAAACTGTTGCTCTCTAATGCTTTTTAAGAGATTCATCTTTCTTGTCTCAGATTCTTTTCTTTGAGTCATCTAAAAGTGCCTAGGACCAGCTATAAAAATTTCAATGTCAGTGGTAACTTCTTTGTAGTATTCACATTCTCAGCTGCTATAGTAGAAAAAGCAACTTTTATATGTTAAGAGTAAATTTTAACAGAAAGAACATATGCTGTGGTTCTGTAGTTGTTAATTTCTGCCTCTAAAGTGAATTATTTAAAAATGAATAAATTAATTAGATATACTAAGCATTCAGCACTTTTTTATGGCTTGGTTCTCACATAATTGCTACAAAGCTTTACCATTTGCATTGTAAACTTCACAAAAAAGAGGCTTTTAGAATATTTCCAGTCAGTGTCCGCAGAGCTCAAGAAATGCTTGTTTCAAAGAAGGCATTATCTAATGTTTCAAGCATTGTTTTCTCATGCTGTCCTTCAACCCTCAGACTTGCAGCTCCAAAGACAATGAAGGTGAGAGTGAGTGTGGATGTGAACCTCTAAACTCCCATCTCCACCAGCTAACACAAGCTGCCTCTATAAACAGGATAATTCAGGGTGTAATTCTAAGGCTGAAATAAACATCAAAGGCTGCTGAGAGGAATCATAACCCACACAAGCTTTTGGCATCATTGTCTGGGAAAAGGGAGCTGCTGCATGAGTTTGTAGGTGCAAAAAGGGGAAATGCTTGTGAAGAATGACTGGAGAGGTCAGCAGCAGGGACATCCCTCAAGGTAGACAGCTGCAAAGAGAGGCACTCCAAGCTGCAAAGTGCAAGAGCCTGGGAAAGTATTTTGGGAAAGGATGTCTGTAAATCAGATAACTCTAGTCTTCTGTCTGAATTGGCTTTGGGTCACCAAGCCAGGGAAGTGAACTGGATGGACTTTGGGTCTGGCGCAATACAGGGATTATTATGATCCCAAATATTCCTAAAGAATCATGGTTATGTGTTTCTGTGGGTGTGTTTGTATGGATCTGAAGGTGTTTTATGTTTCCTGCATTTGAGGTAATTGCTATGTCCTTCTAAAACTTTTATTTGGCCTCAGGCTGCTTTTGTACTCATATTACATAATAATGTTTGTTCATCTTTTGCTTCTGTTCCTTAGATATATTGTTTGGTGTGTTAGGATCACAACTATGTATGAGACAATTTTGTTCTCATTTCCAAGTTTCTGAACAGAGGGTGGGAGGGGAAACCTGGGAGTTAATATCTGTGATGTGAATATTGATAAAAGTTAAAAAAGATCAATGAAAGAATGAACTTATTATTGATAACGTTCATTCATAATTCTTTGTACCTTCATTGCAGCTACCTCCCAATAACCTGAGCATCAACAAGTGCACAAAGGCTGCTGCAAAAATCCCACAGAGTGCTTTGCAGCTCCCATTTTATTTACCAGTTAAAAACATAGCTGTTGTCCTTTAAGCCAGTGACTGAAGGGCTTTGTGGTGCCAGGGAAGCGCTGTGAGGGACAGGTGGCTCGGAAGAAAAAGGAGCCTTTTGTAATTGCTTGGCAGGGCAGAGCTGCATTAGAGTGCAGCAGCAGTTGGCAGATTGGATTAACACTCTCTGAGGGGTGAGAGCTGGCACACGAGCTGGCTGTTAATACCTGTGGCCTAACTTGCTTCTGGAGCTGCATGTGCAACAAAAAGAGCATCCACTCCACCCTGGTGCTGTCACAAAGTCATAAATCCTCAAGCTGGCCTCAAAATTCCCTTTTGGTGCTGTCAGCATAAGGTTCTCAAAAGTGTAATTTGAAAACTAATCTTTTAACGAAGAATTATGATCATGAAACAACTGAGATAGATAATCAGTTTGTGGAAGGTGAATTTGCAGCATTCTCTTACAGCATGGCACTCCATCCATTGCTGTGGTGGATGTTGCCATCACACTTTATTTATGGTTGTTTTGCAAACTTGAGATGAGATTATTTGCCAAGGAATAACTCCTTGGCTTTGATGTTTCAGAGACCTTTGGTTTGGTGCTTGGACAATCAGTTTCTAATCCCAGCCCAGCCTCTGTATGTTTGTGGGAGAGATTTGCATATTAACCATGTGTGCTGCCTGTGATGCATGACCCCACCACAATCAGCTTCAGCTCGGTTATAAATGCTTCCAAAATGCAGGTCCCCATGGCAGGAATGTGCTGTCCCTCCCTGATGTCACCTTGATGTGAGACTGCTCTCCAAGGAAGCCTCTCTGATGTGGGTGGCAGGGCATTCACAGCTGCATGGCTGGAGAGCTGCCCTGGCTGTCCTTTAAACAACAAGGACAATGATTTAATTTTCAGTTTTAAGAGATTAAACAGTTAAAAGATTTGCAAAATAGAGACATGTCCTGGTGATTCGCTGCCTCTTGTATTACTGCCTTCTTCCAAATCTATTGCTAAGGTTTCTTCCTGGCTCTGGAGACACCCAGTTGCTGATTTCCTATATGGAAATAAGTGTGCTGAGTGGAGCAGCTCCTGATGCTCTGGTGTGATTGAGGTGAGCACAGACCTGCTGGCTCTCTCTGAGGCACTGACAGGTTACTGCTGGCTGTGTCACCCCACCCAGGCACAGCTACACTGCTGGGTCAGGATCCTTCCCCCATCTTTGCAAGAAAAAGCTTTCCTTCCCTCAACAACTCTAATATATGCATTCCCCAAGTCTGTATCTTCCTTCTTTTGCACAAATGTTAAATTAATTCCTCTGGAATACAGAGACAATTATAGCACAGGCAACCAGTTGCCAAATTCTCGGTATGTTGATTGATCCAGAGACTCCTTCTCACCCCCTTTCTTGCTCAAACCCATTTCCCCCCATCTCTGCCCTCCCCTGAGCTCCCCAGACTGTCCTGGAGTGTCCCAGCAGTGCCAGAGTGCCCTTTCTGTGGCTGTGAGCACATCACACATGTGGCTGATCAGCTGGACACAGCACAGCAGGCAGGAGCATCCCAAATCAGGTGTTTGATGACAGCTGTGGGTTATTGGCTGCCAGCTGAAGCAATGCTCAGGAAATGCTCGTGGATAGCATTTCATTATGGGTTTTCTAATTTATTGGAGGCATGAAGAGAAATGGGCAGAGTTCCTTAGAGGGCTGTGCAAGCAGGCTGACACACAGCATGAGACTCTACTGGAGAAGTGATAAAGTATAAAGGGATAATTCAATGCAGGGACAAAAGAGAATATGCTGTCTCAGAAGAAAGCAAAATAGGTCAGTATCACAATGAATCTGAAAGGTGAGAATGTTGAAGACACCTCAAATTATACAGTTTTATTGATTTGTTTTGTTCTTGCAAGCAATCAAGATTCAGTGAGTGCAGGGTACAAAATACCAGTATGGATTTTGGTAGTTTTTCTTTTTTTTATTACAGTGACACAAAAAGAAAAGATAGCATGATGTTTCTGAGATAATCTAATTCCAAGCTGGTTACTATGGAGTGCCTATTAGCAGTAAAATAAAATCCTTTGCAAAAATAGTTGGGCTGAGGAGAACACTGCTGACCATTCTGTCTGCACTGAGGGAAAAAAGAAAAAGGGCTTTAACCAACCATGCCTCAGCCAGAGGTAACCCCTTGTGCTCTAAGTCACAAACACAGGGGAGAATAAAAGTACAAAAATTGAACAGAGCATTACACAGAAGTTGGTGGTCAAGCACAGGAATGGATTTTTCATCCCTTTGGAGGGCCAGTTCAACATGTCATGGCAAAAGAAGGATTTCTTCTCAACAGAACAGAAGGGTTCAATGAAACCAATGGTATCATAAAGAATTTTGATCAAGGCAAATGATGTTGACAAATTAAGTGAAAATTCAGGTTTTAATGTTGACTTTCATAAAAGATACAGAATATTCTGTAAACAGGTACAGAAACCTGCTTTAATCCTCCACAGACTACCATAACAGATTATGGCAGTGAGGTATTTTTAGTAAAAAATTTATTCTTTTCTCTCCTGGACGACCTGTATGAACAACAGAGTTACCCTGTGAAGTGAACATCAGATTTGCTTATTGGTGACTGACCTATAGAAGAATCCATGTGACAGAGTGTATCCTTAACACACATGGTGTGTCCACGTAGGAGAAGGAAACACCACCTCTGGCTAATGTTTGCTTGGTATTTTTCTCCTGAACTTATTTTCCCCTCCCTTTCACACCATTGTGAGCAAACAAGCTACAAAATACTTGAGCTATTTGCCAATGCATAGCAGCAGCCTTCCTGCATTCTACTTTATTCCCTCTTCCCTGTTAATCTGTCAGCTTCAGAGCCTGGTTAAATATCACAGATACTAAAGGCCAAATGGCAAATCATCTTTTACCTGCATATTTTGCATCACAGTGTTAGTTACTGTTTAAGGGCGCCAGGACCATTTTGAAAGGTGGAATATGTAATTATGTCAAATGCTTGGGATTATTCAATTGGCTTGACATTCATATGTGCATTTGGGGATTTGCCTGCTCATAGCATAAGTAGGAAAATGGGCTGTGTAATCTATTTCCAGCAAATGTCTTTTTAGAGACTCTTTGTGGGAAACCCTTTAAATGGATCTGGCAGTTCCTGTTTCACCAGCCACTTGTGATATATTTTTACTGTCTTACTGCACAGTGTAAAAGCAGATACAATCTCAGGACAACTGGGGTTTGTTAAGAATCCTGAGGGGATCTGTTATTTGTTGATATACTTTATGGTTACAGAATAAAAAATGAGTCATTTTACCCATATAAATCCTGGGTGCTTTATGATTAATTACATTAAAATATATTCTTGCTATTTTCAGGCTTTAGCAAACTGTTGTACACTTTTCTTTCTGATGACTATTTGGTGTGTTCAGTTTTATTTGGGAGAGCTGGGATGGCTTTTTGGATAAAATGTGTGATTCCTGAAAGACACTAAACACTGAAAATTTTGTATTTAGCCTTGCAAGCTGCAAACAGCTTGCACTTCTGCTCTGCCCTGTACTGGTCCCTTGTGAGCTCTAAGTTTTATGGGATTTTTTTGCGAGTTTTCTAGGCAATTCTTTAATGTAAATAACACCACTGTAGGAAGGGCCAGGGGCTCTATGGAGCCATTTAGAAAATGGATGTAAAGCATGCTTTATTCCTGTATTTATCAAGTAACAATCATGAGCTCGTGGCAGCCAGTCCACCTGGGCTTAATCCCAGATCCATGAGCTGTTTTATACACTGGGTGGTAAGATCCTAAAACAGCTCTTTTGGTAGAAAAGCCTGCTGGAAGATGGGTGGATTGGGCTGATTTGGGGACCCTTCTTCCAAGGGCTTTTCCCCCTTTCTTTGTTTGTAAACCTCCTTAAAACGAGGTGCCTCTTCTTTGTATTGATTCAACATCTTGTCGTGCAAATATTAAAGAAAGCCTTCCTTAAATGCTGATTATTGCTGGTGCTGGCCTGGCATCAGCCCACAAAGTGAGACAGAAACCAACAGACAGGACATGGAAGTGCAAACTAAACTCTTTTTTTCTGGTGCTTGTGACAAGCCCTCAGCAGGTAGTGCAATCTTTCATACCACTCATAAGGTGCTGAAAACACATTTCACAAATTTCTTGGATGTATGTCACATATTTATGCAGTTACTCCGAGGCAGATACAAGAGCTATGGATTCTAATTTAAAGTATATGAAGAGTCACAATAAATAAATGAGTCCAAATTCACTCTATGCTTAAATAATAGATAGTTTCTATTTCAGTAAGCCCTGCTGGACAAGGACCTGTGTCCTTACAGCGCTTAAACAGGTGTTTCCAAGGAGATATTACCATTCACACCATGCTTTGCTCTGTAGTGACAGAGCACAGAAATTTCTTCTTCCATTTTGTTTCTGTGCCATTTTGGAACCACAATTTGCCTTTTCCTTGGGAATGTGGTGGCCTGAGAGAGGCACGTGTCCTTCTCTGCTGCTCCATGTGCTGCGGTGTTTCCCTTTCTGCTGTCATCTGACCAGGTCCAGGTTTCTTCTGTTGGTTGTATAAAACAAGGTCAGTGGCTTCACAACAAGATGTTGTCACATATAATTATCCCTGCATTCTTCTGAATTTTAGAGAGATAATTGCCTTTCCAAGACTTAGTGGAACAGATAGATCTGTCTCTCAGTCCCTGTATGATTTCAGTGTAAACATGCACGTGTTGCAGAGCATAATTTAGATTGAAAGCAAACAAGATCTGTGCTGTGACCTGGGATGAGAAGCCCAGTGGGAGAGTGTTTCTGGCCCAATGGCTTTGTCATAATGACTTTTACAGCACTTGTTGGTGACTGCTGGCATGGGAGTTTCTCTGACCTGATTGTGGTGATACCCAGAGCCCTTCAGAGCACTCTCAAACCTGCTCTGACTCATGTTGGTGAGATGGTTTGACACACAGAGTCTACAGAACAAAACAATTGCCAAAACCTCTGCTACCCCCAAATATACCTCCCAAATATGCCTCTCTGCTGAGAGGAGCTGTAATGCTTCTGGAATCCAGCTAAAAATCAGGGCTGAGAGTATCAAATCAGTCAATGGCTTTTACCACACCCTTTGATGGAAAAGGGGAACATGGAGTTTATACAGATATTTCTGTTGGCCAAGCCTCAGCAGCAGACAGGGTTAATGAAGAGAATACTGACTTTTAAGTACTCTCCATTCTCTGAGTCTTAGTTTGGATTTTGGAAATATGCTCATCTCTTCCCTACATTTTTCCCTGCTGTGGGGCTTTCCTACTGCTAAGTGAATACCTGAATTCATCTTGACCCCAGCAGAAATTTAGTGGAGATAGTAAGCAAGCACAGTCATCCTCTCAAAAAGTTCAGTTAACTTCATTGAGTTTGCATGTCTAAGAGAAAAGCTGCCATTTAATTTCTCAGAAAGACATAAAGTGATTTTTCTCTTGAATTCTTCTCTGCTTAGTACCATAGTTGGGCTGAGAGGGATTTTTGAGCTGCATGTGCTTCTGTCCTTAACAATTGTAATGTTAATAATAAATGTCTGATCCTGAAATCTTTGCTCATACAAGTAGTTCATTTTTACATAACCAAACCTACATATTGTAAGGATTTATCTGAGAAAATTTTGCTCCTGTGAGTGAACTCTGCCAGCTGCAAGCCTCTGAAGTCTATATACTATAGCACGGCTGATGTGAGATATTTTAGAATCTGTCCAAAGACCCAAGATGATGACAAAAGATATTTAGAAAATAAAAAAGCTCTTTGAGTGTTCTGCAACTGTTGTTTTCCTCAGTCCTAAGCTCTCTCAGCAAAGAGAATGTTTTGCCTCAGTCTCCATTAATACCTCTAAGACAGCTCTGAACTTTCCAACAGGGCTGTAGGACTCTCTACCACAAGCAAGGACGCCAGCAGGTGTCCTGTTCAAAACTCCCCTGGCTGGTTCTTTTCCCTCCAGCCTGCCACATTTTTTGATTTCCTGCTAAAGGCATTTGTTGATACTCATTTTGGGGGGCTTATTTCTCTGTTATCTGACAACACAGCATGGTTTATAACTGTGAACAACTGTCCCAGCCTCAGATCAGAATTTATATATCTACATCATTTTCTCCAACTTACTGCCGGGATATTGGAAGATAAAAATGTCTCAGCATTTAATGACAATTTATTACCAGGTTTTTCAGATTTGTAGACAGATTCAGGCTTCCGGTGCTTTTTCTTTAAGGAATTGTATCAGTTTTAGGACTTCATCAAAGCTGGAATAAACTCTAAGGCTGCATGCATCAGCCGGGTCTCAGGTATCAACATCAGAAGATTCAAGAGCTCTTTGGTATGATTAGGTGAGGATGAGAAAATGTAATTTATTTGACATCATCTGACACAGGTGGATCTAAAAAAGACACTTGTACTAAAATAAATGCTGGCTTATGGGGAATTCACTTGTATTCCAAGACCTTCCCTGATACCAACACACCAGAGAATCACATTATGTGAAGAGTCCTTATGGATCTGAATGCTGAAAGGAGAGAGGATTTGGGGATGTGACCTTATGATGTCCTTGCAATGCAGGGAGTGAACTGCACAGGCAAGAAGGAAATCACATCAATCCAGCATCAGTTTCTACATTTCATAGATAGAAATTCAGTGCTGTGTGCCTGTTTTTCAGGGAGCTCCTGCAGTAGTGTAAGGATCCAGTGCTTGGTTTCAAACTTTCTCTTTTCAGAGGAGTTTGATTTAATATTTACAGGATGATGTGCCTTGTGTTTATTGATGTGCCTCGTGTTTATCTGCCTCTTCACTGAGAGCTCCGAAGCTGCAGGGCTGTTCTGGACACCACCCTGCAGGTTTGCCCTCCAGAGTAGCAGGGAGTGAGTCATGCTTGCTTCTGATACTAATGATGTGCATGGCATGGCCCCTGCTGGGGTTGGAAGAACCATCCAGGACATCTCATGGTTTCTTGGCATAAGTATATAAAAAAAAATACTTGTGTAAAAACAGAGTAGCCTAGGAAAAAATAACTTAGATCAAACTTGCTTGGTGAAGCAAGTATTCAAGAAATTTCTCCTTTGTTCTCTGGGACAGGATACTTTCTGAGAGCTGCTGGACAGCAAAAATGCTTTAAAGATCTAAGTAGAAGCCAAATGAAATAATTGCTAGGAGATTTATTTATTTAGTTGCATATAGTAACAGGACAGAATTTCAAAAAGTGATGCCCTGTATAAATTTGTATAAAATTATTCATATTTAAACCTTTCACACTGATGTCCTGACTCCTGATCACTGTAAAGGACTGCTGTCACCAATGGAAAATCACCACCTCTTAAATCACTGGCATTGACTCTGCTGTTATTATTTACTACTTAGGAAATAAGTAATAAACTGTCCCCTGTGAGATGAGCTGCTGTGCAAGCTGCCCAGCTCCTCCTCAAGGTCCACAGAGCACACATTGATATGAAGATGCAACTTAGCAGGTCATACAAACATGAGGTCAACTTCATGCCTTGACTCAATACAGTTTTATTTCCTGGCTGACAGGGGCCTGACAACCCTCTCTGATATCACCCAGCACCACTCCCTGCTTTATTTATGGGAAAATAAAGCAAAAAAAAAAAACACCCATGCCTTGTGTCTGGTTATAATGATGGAGAACGTCTCCAACTGACCAAGGTGTCCTCATTAGTGGCTGTTCTATATTTAGCCTTTGCAGAGCCCGTGTGCCCCCAGTTTAATCAAGGACCTGGTAGCCATGGCAACGACACCGAGCATCTGGGTGTGTGAGATCTGCCAAACACCAGCACAAAGTGCAGGATGGGAAACACACAACAGCTTCAAGTGGATTAATGCATTGTTCTTTTCTACTACACATTTTGAAGTGCTTAGGAGAGCTTCTCAGCCACAAATGTTAGACTGTTCTTGCAAAAAAAGAGCTCTATTAACACAGGTGGCAGTTACTAATCTCTTTTTTTTTTGTTGTTGTCTTTTTCTTAATTTTGTTTTGCAGGTGTATCAGCATTCATATACAGCATATTATGTCCTCAGCAAAATACCTCATGGGTAAGCAATTTTTCAATGTCTTCATTTAAAAACTCAGCCATTAAGAATCCTGCAAAACTGTGTATTGTGACAAATGGTTGCCTGTGACAGTCCTGTGCAATGGCCTGGCTTTCAGCTGCAGCATCCACTGAGCTGTGTGCTGTGCAAAAGATGACAAAGTCTGGAAACAGAAGTACTCAGCTTCCCCAGAGAGTCAGACTACATGAATTTCATATTCCAGATTTCAGGGTTTTTGTCTAGAATATAGATGTGGTGGTGTCTGGCTGAGAGCCATGGTTGGCCACTCACCAGAGCCCTGGAGAGGAGAAGGCTCTGGGGAGATCTTATTGCAGCCTCTCAGAGCCTGAAGGGGGCCTGAAGTGAGCTGGAGAGGGACTTTCTACAAGGGCATGGAGGGTTAGGACAAGGTTCAAACTGAAAAACGGCAGGTTTAAACTGAATATTGGGAATATTTCTTTTCTCTGAATGTTATGCAGCCTGGCCCAGAGGAGTGGTGGCTGCACCATTCCTGGGAGTGTCCCAAGTAAGGTTGGGTGGGGCTTTGAGCCACCTGGTCTGGTGGAAAGCATCCCTGCCCAGGGCAGGGGGGCTGGAACTGAGTGATTTTAAGGTCCCTTCCAACCCAAACCATTCAATCATTCTATGATTCCTTATTCTTTAGCTTTCATTAGTTGCAGTTTGTTTCCATGTGTGGTTGGAACATGGAAATTAGGAGATTTCTCACCATCAACCCTGTTAAAGCTGTAGTGTCCATGTGACACACTCCAGACTTCTTCAGCCTCTTCCCTTCCCTGCCACAATCTGCTCTTTGCTTTCCCTTTTCTTTTTTTGGGGGGATAGGTGTGTGTGTGGGGGTGTGATTTTTTGTTTGCTTTTGTTTTGGTTTTTTTCAGTTTGTTTTGTTTGGTTATGTTTTGTGTTGGTTGCTTGGTAGGTTGGTAGGTTGGTTGAGCTGGGTTTTTTTCTGGGAATTTACTCAATATGCTTAGTTTTTGAAAACTCCATCTTTCTGGCAATATATCTGAGTGGTAGCTTGTGGGCTGAAAGTGTTCATCAACAGGATGAAGACACAGCAGGAGCACACAAGCTTTGTGTCTGCAGCAAACCTGGCTAAGAGCAAAAAAGGCTTGACTGACAGCACAGTTCTATTCCAGACAAAACAAAGGCGGAAAAAATAGAAGTATCATGCATAACATGTATTGCAAATGCTAAAAAAATAACAATACAGTGGTCCAATAAGTTTTCTGCTATTGCATGGTCTTCCTTTGTCCCTGACAAGCAGCTCCTTGTTCCCCCAGTTCCAACTCTACTGTGGCTCCCCTTGCTCTCTGTGTTTGGTTGGGCAGTGGTGCAGGAAACTGAAGGGTTGGATATGTCAGAGGAGAAGTTTCTAGCACAAAGGGCAAATCTGGAAGGTGAGAGCGCACCAGAAGGCACCCAGGTGTGTCAGGCATTGGTGGCCCCACAGCATGATGTGGTGGTGGTGGATCAGGAGGCCATGAGCTGAAGAAGGGCTGGAAGGATCACTGAGCCTCGTGTTGGTAAAAGTGTGGTTTGCAGAGTTTAGGCTTTTAGGCATTGTAAACTATATTGTGCAGTGGATATTTAACTGACCTTCCAGGTGATCATGGTGCATGTGAGTGGTGGAAAGGGCAGCACACTGCCATTTCCATGGAACATGGGCATCTGTCCTTCCTGTGGAGCTCTGTGTATACTTTAGGGTGGTGCATGAACAAAGAGGACAGGGCTAGGAGGTGAACAATAAATGTGATGTAACAGGTGGTGAAATACATCAGCTGACAGTGGAGCCTCTGCTGGATGAAGGGATAAAAACCTCTTCATCATCTATTTAACATTTAACACAGGAATATTGCTCTGATGGATATCTGTGGATGAAGGTTGTTGAGGGCAGGACACAGCCCACTGACACAGCACAAGGTTCAGCTCAGTTTGACATTCCAGCTTCTTTGGTGATGATGAATTTGCCATCCACAAGCAGCCATCCTTGTCCTCCACCTGTCAATAACAGGAGTGACAAAATTCTGCACTGAGCAATGACCCTTTTGCCATTTTTACAAGCTGTTTTCAGTTTTTCCTCCTCTGCAAGCAGGCACAGCTTCTGTTGGTTGTGCCCGTGGCCCTCGGCATCTCTCCAGCTCAGTGGCCGAGGCAGTGACTGCTGGGGAGCAAACTCAGTCCCCTCCACAGTGTCCCTCCTGCTCAGCAGATGTCATCACTCCTGGAAACAGGCTGTGACAGTGTCCCTTTCCCTGTGCTCCCTCTCTCTGTCCTGTTCCTCATCCTCAGCTATGATGTGGAAGGCCAGGCAATTTAGGATTTGCACTCGCTCATGCCCTTGCTACTCCCCTGCTGAGGCTAACTAATAAGGAAGCAAATTAACCTAATCTCTGGCATCACTTCTTAAATAACATGCCATTAATCTGCCAGTATAAATTGGTTTTTAAAGGGAATTTTCTAATTTTTTTTGCCATGTTCTGCATGCTCTCCAGATTCAGGCTGTGCCTGAAGTCAAAAGGAGCTCATACCAATATTTTCCAGACTTCATTTCGAGCTCTCAGTAAGTTTGACAAACCAATTTGGGAATGTCCTCAGTAACTACGTTCCCAAATGGTATTTTACACATTTACACGTTTTTCCACAAGAGCTGTTGCCAAAGTAAACTCCTCACACTGGCTCTGTATAGGACAACTAACAGATGCCACTGACACAGACTGAAAGGATCTGATTTAAAAATTAAAAGAAGCCCGATGTAGCAGAAAGAGATCACACAGATTTAGTACCTCCCTTCTGTTATTTCAGCTTTCTCACAGCCTCTTGGTAAATTCGGGGTAAAACCCGCCACTGCTTTTGATATAAAAATTTCAATAGTCAATCTGAATTTTATTTCTATATCTTTTATTGCAAAGAAAGCAAGCAAGCAGAGCTGGGTGGCCGGGGAGTCACCACTCTACTCATGGCACACACCAATTACAAGTTTGGTAAAGTATATATACTGTTTTTAAGCTTACAAAGCATTTTCCAATGTGCTTGGTTTGTCCAAATCAGCAAATATCAATAAGCTGGGATCAGCAATTTCATCATCTTTCCAGGTGGTCGTTGGCTTCCTGTCCTTCTTGTCCTTCTTGTGGTCGCCTGGAGGGAGGTCTTACACTGGTGTCTGCTACATGATTTTGTCGAGTGCATCAAGCTTTTTATTATGCATAAGCATTTAGTTGCTTTGTTGCAATATCTCTTAGCTTTACCACAATTTCCTCTATTTTATTCTAAGCATCAGTCGTCTTGCTACCTCATCTCTTTTACTCCACTATACTTCTGTTTGTTTTGATGCTTTATTTGGCTATTTGGTCAGAAAGTTTCCAAACCTTTCTTTGTGTCTATTTTCGACACAGCAGATACAAACATTTGCAGATTCCATTGCCGATTGGCACGAATCACAAAAACGTTTTTTACTCTTTGACCCGTTTTCCTTCTGCTTTCAGTGGCCCGTGGTTTGCACAGGGGGCTGAGAGCCGCGGCTCCCGTTTTCCTGGGAGATGTGTGCAGGGGGTTGTGCTCCATTCCTCTTTCCCCATGTCCCTGACTCTGCTCCCGCTGCTCTCCCAAACCCGCGCTGCCGGTCCCGGGTGCCATCTAGCGGAACCAGCCCCGGGCTCCCTGCCTGAGCATCCCCGTCCGGCCCCATCCCCTCCCCTCCGAACGCCGCTGCTGCTTTTCAGACATCGCTGCCGGCAGCTGCTTGCAGCCGTCCCCATCATAAATGTTCTTGCAAGGCTCTTCTCGTAACCCCACAACTGCGCTCGCAGCGTTGCAGTTGCCAGCTGTCACTATAAGACACGAAAAAACACGAGCAGCACTGCTCACCACACGATCACGCTGCTGTTCTCGAGGTAAAAAGGGCAGTTTATTTTCTGAC
>VYZP01028769.1:9388-41276 GCA_013400635.1 Hypocryptadius cinnamomeus | reverse complement strand
GAGCAAAATCTGCTGAGTTAAGAGTTTAAGGAGTGTCTCTTTTGGAGGCAGCAGGAGATTTTTCTTTCACAGTGCCCTCTCATTTCAGACCTGGGAGATGTTCCCTCGAGGCGCCTGAGTTCCCTCTTGGATGTTCCCTCCCAAAGGGAGCTAACATGAATACGGGATGTGTAATCACTGGAGCTGGGTAAAAGAAAGAGTGACCCGATTTGCCTGCAGAGACACATTAGGCAGCTACTGCCTTAATTACCTACTGGGTGTCTCAGGTTAGATGATGTGACAATTTCCCAGTGATAACAATTATCTTTCTGGACTGTGATTCACTTTTTGGTGGGTTTGTCAAGGCCTCTTGGATAAAATATGCATGAGCACATCTCGCCCATCCTCCACACCCAGGCTTCTACCACAGGTTAGCAGGCATCCTGGCACAGATGGCGACACTGAAAATGTTTTCCATCCCTGCTTCAGCAGCAT
This sequence comes from Hypocryptadius cinnamomeus, assembly GCA_013400635.1. Lineage (NCBI taxonomy): Eukaryota > Metazoa > Chordata > Aves > Passeriformes > Zosteropidae > Hypocryptadius > Hypocryptadius cinnamomeus. The sequence goes on along the minus strand of VYZP01028769.1, from coordinate 40,802 downwards.
AATGCTGGAGAGCTTACTCGCAGGAGTCCATTAGGCTTGCTCTTGGTCCACTTTCTTGACCTGATTTCATCTATATTTTACTGAAAAATTGTACAAAACAAACACAGGGCTAAAGCACCACCTTTTAAAAAACGGAGAGATGCAGACAGACAAAATTATGAATTCTGTGGGGTTGTGGTTTTTTGAGACTTTTTTGGGTTTGTTTTGGTTTGGTTTTGGTTTTTGGTGGTTGTTTTTTTTTTTCTTTGTCTCATTTCTGAAGCAGCCTTCAGCAATTTCTGTAAGAAAACAGTTTTTAGTTTAGTAGTATTACAGTAGCATTCAGCTAATGACTTTCAGGAAATAGTTACAGAGATACCCATTTGTCTGTGTGTATGTACATGTATATGCCATTTATATAAAACATTCTGTCCTTACCTGTAGCCAGTTAGTGTCAGAAGACTGTTTAGACTCTTTGTAAACTCACTTGTACTTGGTGCTAGCATTGATTCCTTGGCTGAATTATTTTGCAATAGGATAAACCCACTAATTGTGTATCTAAATAAAATTAAATTTTAACAACTTGAATGACTTTTATTTTACCTTGGATGATAATTTATTGACACAAATAGAATTCTTTAATTAAATTTGGCATAGCCAGGTCTGCCGAGGACACATTAAGCCCTTTTGCCATGTGATTTTAGTGTTTTGTTGGGGTTTTTAATGTATTTTAGACTGTCCTGATGTTCCTAGATTAAATTGTGTTTATTACAGCCATACAGGCAGTCAATTATTTTGACTATGTAGTCCTTAAGGATCCCACACAGATTTAGCATAGATCTTCCATGAAGAAGGCCTATTAACTTATAATTTCTCATTAAATACATCAGAGATTGAAATCCACTGTTGCTCTTCTGGAAATAGATATCCTAATTCAGGAGGACGAAGCCTGCAATTTGTAAAAATGGAAGGAAAGCAAGGAGGACAGACTTAACATTTATCACCATCTCTCAAGAGTTCAGATCTCAGTAAATCTTAGAAAGTTTAGTAAGAAAAAAAAAATTGCAGCATCCCAGTGAGCATTCCCAGTTCTCTTAGGGAAGCTAGAGACTCGAGGTGTCACCCACAGCTCTACAGAGAGCACCTTACCCAGATGAGAAGCCAAGGAGGCCCTGTCTTCTGCAGAGTGATAATCCTTGCTTTTGCCTGTGATGTTCTTCCTGGTGGAGTTTCAATGGAAGCTTGAGCCAGAAAGCAAAGAAAGGTCTGTAAGTTCACACATCCAAGAGGCTGGATGAACTGATGGCTGGCACAACTGATGGTCTGCTCTGCAGGGCAAAACTCAAGAAATCCCCACCAGCACCTCAGATCCCCACTGAGTGCTGCCAACCCACCACAACACTTGAAGTTCTGTCACTGTCACCAGACAAGAACTAAAAGCCCTTCTACTGAAAGATTAGCATATGTCTTCTTGCTAGCTAACAAGCCTGCAAGATCAGGGATGGGGGAGAAAAAGCTTTTAAACTGACTCCTTCATTCTATGTTTGAGAGACGAGGAGAGGGTTTGAATTCTGATTTTGTTTTCGTGCTTCACTCAAAATAATAACACCATTTTTGTTGATTCCTACATCTGCATTATGCTTAGGTGTTATGTTCTTGCATCAAACAAGTACGCATTGGTATTACACCAAGATATTTACATTGAGAATACACACACAGAGAAAAATTGTTGCTAAGACCAGCCAAGAAAAAAGATACATGCAATATCAGAGTAGAAATGTTAAGGTTTACCCCTTTCTAATTTTGCAAACATATTGCTAAATCATTTCCAAAAAATAAGATACCTGGATTTGTCTATTTGGGTGGTGTTATGGGGGAGAGATGAGGAGAGAGGGAAGGGGGAGCAGCAACAACATTGCAAACAAACAAACAACAAACAAAAATTCCCCCCAAAACCTAAGAATGACTTTGCTGCATCTTGGCACAGGGAATGGCCTCTTTGGTTTGAAGGTATATTGCTCAAGCAAACTAGAAGGTTTGAAAACCTTCTCTGGGTTAAATTGGACAGTATGATTTGGGACTGCTGAAATGTAGAGATTTATTCACAAGTAAATACCTCAAGGTCATTGAGGGTCATTGGTTACTGTCATCTTGTGCCAGGAGCAATCTCTCTTGTTTTCACCCAGTTTATTACTCCGTTTTGAAGCACTTCTTGTGCTGTTCACTGGCCTTCCTTTAGCAATACAGCAGGCAGAAACCATCAAGCAGCTGAAAACAACCTCCTTAGGTTTTCAGAATGCAGCTATTAGAGAAGCCCTCCTTTACCCATCTGGTGCCTGCTCTGCAGGGGTGACAGCTGTCAGTGCATAGGCTGACAGGGTACTAAGAGGGTGGCCTTCTTTATGAGGGAGGAATTCATATTTTAATGACTTCAAGAATTTTTATTCCCTTGGTTTCTACTGTATTTTGAAAAGGGCTGTGTACCTGCATTTGGCAACAGAGACAAGGGAGGAGGCAGGGTGAGGAATGGAGCCATAAACAAGCCAGCTCAAGACAACCCCTTGTTGTGAGCCTTCCTACTTTGACACATGCTCATATATTTTAGAGTACAGCACATAGAAGTTGATTGTTTTGGCTGCTCTTGCTCCTGTTTTTTGGCTGTGTCCTGTCTTCTGGAGTACTGGGAAGAGTCCACCTCCTGCCAAGCTCATGGGCATGGTGGAGGAGAGCTCACCAACTCGTCTGCCCTCTGAAAATCTAGTCCTGTGCCAGGTACACAGGGGAACTTGGGTCCCAGGTGAAGTGGGAAGGTTGTAAATTCCCAGGGGGTTGGGGGCCAAGGGAGGGAATGGCACAAAATGAATTTGGAAAACAAGGCTGATGCCCAATCCACTGGTTTTCTTTAAGGGTACAATTTAAGAACTCAATATTAAGGGGGAGAAGTAGGGTGTAAGCCAAGCCAAACACATTCTTTCCCAAACAGGTGTAGCATAAAGTTCTGGAAATTTTCTGAAGATATCACTTCTATGACACCCAGAACAGCGTTTTTTAACTGTGCACTGGCACTCAGTGGGCGAGTAGCAGCTCTTGTTTGCTTGTTGGCCTTTCTTTCCTTTTCTCTCTTTCAGATCTGTCCTCTCACATGACTCTCCCTGTGGCCTGTTAACTCCAAAATTCGCTGCTGTCCTTCAGGTTCAGCTACTGTGCTGCATCCTGTGCAGAACACTGCACTTGGAGCAGAGCACAGACAGACTGAAGAAGATCCAGAAGCCCACAATGAGACAACTCTTCTGAAGAAATATTGAACTAACTTGATATGAGGGGGGCATATGAAAATTACCTTCAAGAATGTAAAAAAGCTACTGCGAGAGAGGAAGGAAATACAGTCACAGAACCTTGTAACTGATGAGATTGGCAGGGACCTCTGAGATCTTCTAATCCAAGCACCTGTTGTGAGTACAGTCAGCCAAAGCAGGTTGTCCAGGGACATGTACTGTTGTGTTTTGAATATCTGCAAGGACAGAGACAGCACAACCACTCAGGGAAAGCTGTACCGGTCTTCAATGCCCTTTGGAAAGGTTTTGTTCTTATATTTAAATGGAATTTCTTGTATTTCAGTTTGCTCACATTTCTTCTTGTCCTATCACTGTGCATGACAGACAAGAGTCTGGTTCTGTCTTCCCAATTGTCTCCCACGCATATATAACAAGCAGGTGTTTGTACACATGGAGAAGATCCCTCTGAGCTTTTGGTTGAATAGTTCCATTTCACTCAGCCTGTCCTCATACATCAGATGCTCCCATCCCTTAGTCATCTTTGTGGCCCATGCCTGGACTTGCTCCAAGATGCACACATCTCTTTTTACTGGGAAACCCAGGTGTAGATGGAGCACTCCAGATGTGACTCACCAGGTCTGGGCAGAGGTGAAAGATCACCTCCCTCGACCAGCTGCCATTGCTTTTCTGAATGCAGACCACAAGGCTTGTATAAGTTTTCCTTACACAAAATCATGTCCCAAGGTCAAACTGGTATCCACCAGAACTCCCAGGTCCTTCTCTGCAAAGCTGTTTTCCAGCCAGAAATTCCCCAGCCTCTACTGGGGCATGGAGTTATTACTTCCCAGCAGCAGGATTAATGCTCTTCTTTTGCTGAACTCCATAAGATTCCCATCAGCCCATTTCTCCAGACTGTCAAAGTCCCTCTGGATGCCTGCACAACCCTCTGGTGCATCAGCTGCTTTTTATGTTTTGTGTCACCTGCGGGCTTGCTGAGGGTACTCTCTGTCCTGGCATGGAGGTGATTAATGAAGATGTTAGCCAGCACAGGACCTGGCACCACCCCTGGGGCTCACCCCTGCTGACTGGTCCCCAGTTGCACTCTGTGCCACTGACTGCAATCCTTCCAGCCTGGCAGTTCAGCTACTATTCAGTTCATCTCACTGTCCACTTCTCTAACCTGTGCTTTGCCAGTTGTTCTGCATATAATCTGTCAGCTCTGCAGTGGATAGGAAAAGAAGTCAAATTGCAGCAAGAGACATTGATATTAGACAAAATAAAAGAGTTTTTCCAAAGTTTTACCAAGCACTGGGATAGGTTTTGTGAGGAGATTGTAGCTGGAATAGATGAGCCATTAAGGTAATATCCAGACTTTTTTTCTTTCTCTCTGAACATTTTTAGAAATATCAACTGTGTGTATTTTTTCCTCAGAATGAGCTAAAGGGGAGTTTGATTATCAGAATGCTCCCAGGAGCTCCTCAGGAAATGGGAGAGGGGCGAAGAAATGGAAAGACGTGTGAGTTCAGTGCAGATGTACACCCTGAGATGGGAATTACCCTGGTCCACACTGACATTACTTGGGTGTCTGGAGCTTGGACTTAGACCCCTTGCTCTACAGGAAATTTTTTTTTTGTTCAGACATGAGATATTGCCATATGCTTTAAGCAGTTTGATTAACTACTAGAGCATTTCAGCATATTGATCATTGTCATTTATTTTCTACATTACATGAGTTTGAAAGAGAAAAACATAGAAATAACCATTGTGCTTATCCCCCTGTGAAGGGGATAGAGGCTGGGGCTTGGAAGCAATATCCTTTTCTTTTTTCCCTTGCATGGACATAGGAGTGCCTGTGTCTCTGGCTCAGATGGAGAAGTGATTGTCAGCAGCAAGAGCAGCTGGAATGTTCAGACTGCCCTGCAGTCCAGGGAGGAACTGCTGGTGCCTATAAATAGAAAACCTGTCTCTCTGGGAGTGCTGCTACAGCTGGTGAGGTGGATATAAACAAAGATGGAGCACAAGGGTATGTGATGAAGGCAAATGTATTTTTACTCCAGTGCAAGTCCAGTAGACTTCCATCTCCACCTTCACACCCACCATTTGCCTCCTCCCCACACTTACAAGGCAGCGGTCCTTTCTTCAGATTTAATGTGTTTCCTAGATAATATGGCCCACCAGGAGATGGATCCATCTCTGCTTACTTTGCAATGGTTTTCCTTGAGGTGCATGTTTCACACACCCCCTACAGGCTCACCCTCTTATTCCTTTAAACATTTGTCTGGATCCAGGAATAAGATAAGCAAAGAAAGTGCAGATCTGCCTTCCCCCTCTGATTCCTGTCTGAGGTAAATGGTCATCTGGGCAGCCTCTCAGGCTAATACGTTGTGAAAAGAGAAGCAGGAGACACTGCCCAGTTAAAAACTGTAGTAAAAGACATTGTCCAGTTTGCTTTGCAACTTCTTTTCAGAAGAGAAAACACAGACTTAGATGTGCTGATTTGATGCTGGTGAGGTGGTGGTGCAGATCTCACAGGATAAGGTTTTCTTGGCTCTGATTCATTGTTGGTACAAGTTGGGACTCCTATGTTCAGAGCTTTGGTTCTGCATGTGAGAGAAAGGGATGACAGACTTCATCAAGGGAGTCTGAATCAGAAGTGATTCATAGCTTGTGAAGTACTCAGATACTTCATGTGAGTGCCATAAAATGACTTGAAAAGAAACAAATATGAAATATGAGACTGGATGAAAGGGAAAGGACAGCATAGTGATCACCCACTTTTAAAGGCCAGAAGAGACCATTATGGCAGTTCAGTAAGACTTTGCCCATAGCACAGACCTCAGGACTTCACTGAACTAAATTCCTACTTCAGTGTAAGAGCTGTTATGGAACTAGAGCACATATTTTGAGAGAAACTGACCAACTTGATCTTAGATGGAGAAGGTAATAGGAGAATCCACCACTGCCCTTGGTAAGCTGTTCCTTCTCTATTAAATATACATTGCTTGTTCTTATTTGTTTGTATGGCTGGTAACAGTCTGACTTATTTCAGGCTGGTGTGCTGGCTAGAGGGGAACACTCTTTTCCTAACTCTGTTGCCTGGGCATGGGACTCTGAGCATCACTAAAGGCACTGCCCTGATTTTTCATTTCTGAAGCTGACTCTTGAGCCCTAAAGTCATGTGTTAGCCAGAAGACCTATAAGCACTCTCTGACTCCTTAGTCTGGGTGAGTGCCTGGGCTGTGACCTGTTTTTGGATGGAGAGACACACTGCCTGCCCCTGCCACCCCTCTTTGTGCTCTGCTTCTGCACCAGAAAAGCCCAGGTGAACTGACTGGCCAGAGAGCCTCTCCATCTGTCTTCCCAGGGAAGATGGGAAGGAACAAGGATCCTGTGATGTACTGCAGGATGTGTACCTGGGGCAGCTGGGTGGATGCACAGAATATTCCACCCTAACAAATGCTTGCCTACCTGTGGACATTTTTTCAGGCTCACCACTGAACCCTCTCTAGGATTTCAGCCTTCCCCCACCAGCCCCATCTTCAAGTGCACTGTCCCAAAGCTGGCCATGCTGGTGCTGAGCACAGCAGTAATGAAACTTTCTGAGGTGAAATGACAAGCAAATGTTCTGCAGTTTTCTCTCCAGATTTGATTTTGATTTCATTTGAATGGTTCTATTCCTAATTTCTTGCCTATAGCGAAAACTTAATGTGTTGATTTTCCAAGGGCTACAGAGCAGCACTTGGAGAACAATCAGTCAGATGTTTTGTCACATCCCAGGCAGCCTTAACAGCATTTGCCTGAAATGAAATGTAACATCTCTACACTGCAGGCAATATTTTTGCTGATAACGCTTCTGCATATCTTGCTAAATAAAAATAGATCCCTCCTTTTTTTTTTTTTTTTTGTTTAGACATCAGTTAAAAGCAAACCCAAACCCCCACTTGCATTAAGATGACACAGTACCAAACTGGAAGACAAAGTGGTCCTCCACATTTGACTGCGGTCACATCAGGTCCCTGACTTGATCCTGAGCCATCTGCTAATTGCTGTGGTTTTGCAATCAAGTATTGCAAAGCTAATTTTGTTGTGAAGAAGCTGTTGGAACATGGATTCATCCTTGCAAATCACATGGCATCTCTGCTAATGGGTACTGCAGATTGCTAAGCTGCTCCAGCCTGCTTTGCCACTGGATAAACTAGGATAGAGTCCTGTCTTTCAAAGACTTCTGACACCCTGGGGTGTTGAGCAGATTTGCAGGATGCTGCAAGCTAAGGAATAGTCTGAGGCCATCTGTCCTTAATACTGGACTCAAGGGCTGTAGGGATGCAACTGGGTCAAGTGCCCCAAAGCACCTGGGAATCCCATATCAGAGCACACCAGCAATTTTCCTGCCAGCATGTGGGAACTGCTATGCCAGGCAGTTGTGGGGCACATGGTGCAGGGGATACAGGTCAGGCCATGCCCTGGGGGGCTCTGTTGGCTTCTCTGTCTTGCAGCTGCCAAAGCTCAAAATGCAGCACTGCTCTGCATCTTATGCCACTGCCAAGCACACTAAGAAAAGGCAGAAATTAAATGCAGAGTGCATTCAGACCAATGTGGGATGCTTGGATTACTGACATCCTGTGTGTGTCTCTCTGAATGCAGCAGCAGCAACAGCACGAAACATTCCTGGACCTGCTGTACCAGCCTCCTTAGGGGCCTTTGTCCTAGACATTGTTCTGTCACGGGTACTAGAAACATCAGACTAAAAAAAACGTGATGGAAGGACAGGCACTGATGTGTCATCATCTTCTGCTGTCATAACCAGTGCTTTTATGATCTCCATTACTCTGATGTCCCATTTGACTCAGTCTTTTAAGGTACTTGTCCTCACAACACCCCAGTGAGGGACAGGAAATGCTGCAGATGGGCACAGACCATGTCTGTGCTAATAATAGCAACAAACATTCCTGGAGCTGTCTGGTGTCCCCCAGGCCAGAAGTACTGTGTGGGCTTACAGGGTCACTGTTGAATGGGACCACAATTTAGTAGGCACAGGCTGTGACATGAACAGTGTGGGGGAGGCCACATGCCTCTTGCACATCCCCCTGTCCCATGCTTGAGGTATCCAGGCATGCTCAGGCTCTGAATCTGGGATCTGCAGGCTTCACCTCCAAGGTTGGGGGTGCTGCTTCTGCTTTTGCAGCCTGTAAAAGATGATGTCCTTGATGCTTTTGCTGTTTCCCCAGGCTCAAGGGGAAGGGGACAGCTGCCTCCTTTGGGCTGGAGCCAGCAGAAGCACGGCTGGCCATGTCAGATTAATCCTATCCCAGCGGAGAAGAGAGATGCCACTTCTGAAGACTAGCAGTCTCTGACCCAGGTCAGTTACAAGCAGCATGGGTTCAGCAGGTAGCTTGGAGCGAGGTGAGGGGTTTAAGGCCCTTGGAAAAACTGTAGTTGTCTTCTCTAGCAAAGAAATGGCAAAAAGCAGCTCCTACTAGTGAGGAGATTTTTAACTGGATGACGCTGAATTCAGAGTGTGTGAGGATTGGTGTGAGAGCAAGAGGGCTGCACGAGGAGACATTCTGCTGGAGGACAGTGCAGGAGGACACACCAAAGTGGCACACTCCATATCAGTTCCTAGGCTGCCTGGCTCATGTCACGCTCAGGCAGTTCTCAGGACTTGCTTGATTGAGTGCTGCCTGCACGAGCTAAGAGCATGATGGGTGCAATTCAACAGTGAAGGCAAATGTGCTCCAGATCCTGGGCACATGCCCTCATCTCATTTAAGTTTCTTGGGCAGAGATATAACCAGAGAAGCTAAGTCTCATTTCCCAAGACATGTTGCTCTCCCGCCCACTGATCTCAGATTCATCCAGACACTTCAGGTAACCTTTCAAATATTTTGTGGACCTTGTCTCAAATGTGTGGCCCACCATAGTTTGGGAACTCTATGGCAGAAGGAGAGTCAGTCTAGCTGCTGAACTTGGGCTGCTCATGCGGGTAAGGTGAGGTATCAGAAATAAGGTGGGAACTGTGTTCTTCATGCAGCCCCCTCAGGGCAGGGATCTGTCTTTTCTTCATTTGTCTGCAAAGCACATAGCTGTGGCCTTGTGTAAATAATGCATAACATGCACAGTCATATTTTCTACACGTCCCTACCCGCACAGATGGCTTCAATGGGAAAATGTCATCGCTGATCATTAAAAGGCAACAAACTCCTCAACTACCAAAATAAATAAGTGGTGTATTGTTGGCTTTTACAGTCAGTAGGATCCCACACGAGGGGATTTTCCCCCCTATGTATGCACCTTCAGCAAATTGATTTGATAAGACCCAGTTCCAGACATCACCTTATTTCAAGTTCAGTTACCTAGGAAACTGCAGTGTACTGCTGGGACGAGCTGCCCGCTCCTGCTTCTGTTGGAGCTATTACACACATCAGCTCTTCCTTCAGGAAGAGCAGAGTGCTGCCTATGCCAACTTCCAGCCTTTTTATGCAGATCTGGGCTGTGCGTGCGTGCGAAGGGAGGCACGCAGCCACCGAGGCCCGTGGGAGGGAGACACGCACGCTACCCACACCCACGTCTGCGTGCTGGAAGTTGTTCTTTTAGCTGTGAGGAGACGTGGTAGCTACCTACAGGGTGTGTGAGTGTGGAGATGACATGGGAACTAGCACTAGCTGTGTGTGTGAGCACACAGTCCTACGCAGAATGGCTGCTGTGCGTGCTCACACACGTAGGTGCCACTTCTCGTGAAACCACTCAGGTTATCAGGGCTTCTAGAAAATGGTAATTGAATCTGAGGATCTGAGATAGCTGGTCTGTTTTGTTTTCTTTTTCAAAGGGTTCATTTGTTGAAGATGAGTTCACCTACTTTGGGACAACAAGGCCTTTGCACTCTCTGCTCTGCAGTTTCTGAGAAATGAGGAGCCCTTGAAGAGCAGCTCTAGCCCGTTGCAGTGATGCTTGACAAAGAGCTGGTGGTAAGGAGCCCAAGAAGCGCAGTCACTTTTCAAAGCACTTGACTTTTTACAAGATTGCCACAATGTGTCCATAGTGGCAGCTTGTCTCTCAGGTGTGAGATATGCAGCTGCATCAGCCTCAGGACACAGGAGGCTCAGGTGCTGGGCTGAAGGTGGAAGGGTGTAAGTGAACAGCTGGAGTGGGGAACCCCATTTCCTTCCTTGCACCAGAGCCCTGGAGCTGCACCGTGGGGATACAATCACATGCATAGTCAACTCATCTACTCTTGTTTAGCACAGGTAAGCTGACTAGAGCTAGTTTCTTTTTAGTAGACAGCCCTGTCATGGAGAAACACCCTATTCCCCATGCTGTCGTTCAGCAATTTTCCAGACACAGCAGATAGTTTTAATGTTTTCTTTTATAGGAATGGGGAGCCCAATATGCATCTCACAAATGGGAAAATAAAATCTGCTCTGCATATCTCTCTGATTAGTTTGTTCTGTGCCATAACTCATGTAGCCATCTGCAGGTGTCAGCAGCCCTTTACACTATCTCTCACCAGCTACAAATTTGTGGCTGCTCTGGTAGAAAGGAAAAATATCTTGAGGAAGTGGAAATGATCAGAAGGGCTACCATGAGGTGCCCCAGTAGGAGATCTGTTGTCTGAGGAACAGTCTATCCTGATGGACTTTGAGGCACTATACACATCTTTTCATTGTTTCCAGGAGAAGATCACCATTTTCCCCTTTGCTATCCTCTATGGGAATTCAGTGAGTAACAGGGATAAGAAACTCACAAGAGCAGGAGGTGCAATCCTTCTGTCCCTCCCCCCATCTCCAAAACCTGCATCTCTGGGATAAGGGGTAAGCAGAATAACCACTGTGTGAGCTAGAGCAGTGGCCTACCAGCATCCACCTGCAGGGAGCAGGGCTATTTCTGGCCTTTCCGCCAAGCCTCTACCTCACCTCCTGACCTGTCTGGCTAGAGACTCAGTTCATCACCAGAGATGTCAATGTAGCAAGCATCAAAACTCTTGAACAATGCTGTATTGCTGTACAAAATATTACCAGTGAGGTCTAACTGTCCAGAAGGAAGAACACAAACATTATGAGTCATGCCCTGTGGAATACTTATATTTGATACATACATATGAGCACACCTTCTGATCCATCGCAGGGTGATCTCACCAACTGGCTACAAAACACCTGGTTTCCATCAATAACTATCCTGATAGGCATTTGTCTGGTGCATGTTTGCCATGCCAAAGCTATTAGGGTTTGCAAGAAACTTGTTGACCAATTTCATTTTTGTGTATCTAGACAGACAGCTAGACATGCAGTCAGGTAGATAAGTCCAGCTCAGTGACAGAGAAACCTTTATTTTCATCAACCTGTCAGCACTGTCATTACTGACATTTACTTGGCATTACCCAGTCTCATATAGAGCCCTATAGTTCACAGAATCATATCAGAGAGTCATAGAACCCATGGTTTGGGTTGGAAGGGACCTTAAAGATACCCAGTTCCACCCCCCCTGCCATGGGCAGGGACAGTAAACCAGGTTTCTCAAAGCCCTAACTGACCTGGCCTTGAACACTTCCAGGGATGGGGCATCTGCATCTGCAGAGTGTCTCATGACCCTTGAATTGTTGCATGTAATTGTTATAACAATCTTGGCCCATGTCTATGACACACACTGTGTATGTTTATGTGTGTACACATACACACATACCTACAAAGACCTGTATATATATATATATATATATATATATATATACACTCATACACATACACTCAGAAGAACCTCTGTATGTGTTTTAAACTTATAAGCAACTAATGTGTAAAGAATAGGCAGATGTTTCCTTTCATCCACTACCTCCAGGATGCAGTAGGGCATTTTTTACAGCACTGGATGAAACCGAGGGAATGAGCAACAGCCTATCCAGATCAAAATCTCTGCAATGCATCTTTCACTTCCTGGGGCAATGATTCTTGCAGCTGGGGACCTACTTTTATGAATAGGTGTTCAGAGAAGGGATTTGGCTGTAGCAATTCTATGCCTGGGACTCTTTCCTGCAAACTTTAAATGTGTCAGACATTTCAGCTGAGTTTTATGTGCTGTTCTGCATAACAGCATCTCCAGAAAGGTTTACTTTCCTGGCTGCTTATAAGTCACTGATCTTTGATCATTGTGTACCTGTATCCTGGAGGATATTATGTTTGTTTGTATGTATTTCTCATTTGAAATACCGTAAATGATAGATAGAGAAGCTTTGGCAACAGCCAATTTTGTGATAATTATCTGAGCTGAAAAAGCTTCTGGGGCCTCACAGAGACAGTGGCAGCAGATGCATCTGTGCCTGTGTTAACCTGCTTTCCCAACATCCCCAAAGCCAGACTGCCTTTTTTCACAACATTACAAAAGCAGTGTAGAAAGGGAAAGAAACACAGTTAGAGAGAATAAAGCATTTACTTTCTCTGAGAACTGACTCAAGATATGGATGGTGCTAAAAGGACAGAAGGCTGACCAAAGGGCTGTAACGTCTAAGAACACTTTTTTCTCTCTAGATTAATATTTCATGTCCTGAGCCATCTTTGTCATCCTGCACATCTCCTCTGTCAGGAAACCTATGCAGGTAACAGAAAAAGGCCCAAAAATGCAGCAGCTCCTTCACCCCAGATCCATTGACTTTACTCAGAATAACCAAGACTGTAAAGTGGAGGTTTTCCCCCTTCCCCTCAGCTAGGGTCAGAGTTGGCTCCTTGAGCTGCTGGATGTCTCTGCTTGTGCTGAAGGCTGACCCATTGTCTGTAGGTTCACAGAGTCTCAGGCTCCATCCTTGGTCTGGAACTGCTGGTGTTACCTCTGAAATTGGTCCTGCCACCTCAAGGCTGCCTGACCCTTTCCATGCTGAACTTCTGTTTTAATTTCCTTATAACCTAGCCTGAGCATCATACTTTTTTCGGAAGATGACCATATGATAGGCTTAGCTCTAGACCTGGTTTCCTCATTTTAAGAACAACGCACCTCAACTGAAGTAGGAGCAGGGCAGGGATACAGAGGGTGATTACTGGCGGTCTTCTGAGAGAAGGCTGAATTTCTTTTGTTTAGCCTAGCTACAAAAAAAGCTGACAAAACATAGGATTGTCATCTGAAAATATCCCAGAGAGGAAAAAAGGTTGCTTTAAAAAGTCGGTTTAGAATAACAGCAAATGATTTAAAAATGTCTGGGAGTCAGTCTAGACTGGAAATGAGAAGCTCTTTCTGCTGTCAGAGTGATGAGATCCCCACAGAGGCTTCCACAGGATGCTGTGAAGCCAAAATAACCCAATTAACTTTGAGGTGAAGCTTGAGCAATCAATGAAAAGGACCCTAAAAAGCCACTGCCTGCCAGTGCAGGACCCTGGATTGCATCATCCAGGACATCCCTTCCAGGACTGCATTTCTAAGATGGGAACTACAATTTGAATGCAATTATGTGAATACTGAAGTTGGAGATAATGTGTTTGAGATCACTCAATTCACAAGCAAGGCTTTACTGCCTCTACCACTTTTTCCTCACAGTGCTGTGGAAATAAGTGTATCATTGCCTTATCTCTGCCGAAGTATTAAAGTCAGAATGTGTTAGAAACATCCAGGAGAAAATTAAATAAGATTCCATTTGGTGTTTTGTAGTGTGTGCTGAACATTTTATTTTCTGTCAAAGAAATATTGAATAATGGTGCATTTGGACAACACTTTTTTTGAAAATACAGCATGCCATTGCATAAATGAAGCGTATTTGTTAACATATAGATGCAGTTTCTAAGTTTTCCTCAACTTTTCGAACTTTTGAGTGCTTGGATATTCAATCTTATCATTCTTTTAATTTAGAGAGGCATTTGACTGTAGTAATGCTGAGGTGGCTGCAAGAATGGTCAATTGAAACAGATTTTCATCAGTGGTGCTGTGCCATTAAGATAATAGGAAGCCTGTGTAGTGGTAGATAATAAAAGATGAAAATAAAAACAAAGTTTGTATTCAAGTCAAATTACAATTCAAATGTTTTGAGCTGTGTTTTACTAAATCCACTTGCAAGAATAGGATCAGAAAAATAATTTCCTCTCCTGTAGGGAACGTTTTCTAGAGAATGTGTTCTCTAAAAGCAGCAAGCAAATTTCAGCACTGATAACTTCCTTATTCCTGAAACCAATTATTTTCAAACATGTCATCTACACTAGCTCTCAGTGAGGATTAACTACATGACAGGCTTGAACTTTTAAAAGCAAGTGAGTTTTAAATTATGAAAGAGCAGGGGGAAAAGGTGAGACTAATTTTTTACTGTACAGAAACATGTAAAGTTTTTCAGTGCATCATCATTCATAGTCTTCTTGCCATAATTATAATGAAAATTATTCTCTTTCTCTTCTTTTTTTGACTCCCTAACAAGAAATGTTTTGTGATTGGATGATGTAGACTAATTTTTAATGAATCATTTATCATATGAATAGCTCATTGCAAATTAAACTCCCCCATCTAACCCAGGAGTATTTTTTTTTATTGCCTTGCAAGCATTAAAGAATATTTCTAGCTCAAACTGCCTGGACCAACACTATTGAATGCCACATTTGTGTTATCTGACTGTATGGGGTCAGCACTGGGAGTTGGGTGTCTTGTCTTGCTCTTTGTGACAGTCTATTCAAAATCTGATTCCAGCAAATGTTCATGGACATTATGTGAAAATATGCTTCACTGTCTCCTCCAGAAGTACATTTCTGTATATTTTCAGAGAATGAATCTTGTAATGCTCATACTCCCTAAACCCTCCTAGGTTAAGAGGCTTGCTGCTATTGCACTGTGGAGAGGCTTTCATGCTCAGAGCTGGCACAAATGGAACACTTACACTGGATATTTGTGGGAATGTTCCTATGGTTTTCTAACTACATGTGGGTTTGCACCGAGTGTGAAATGTTTTAGCCCTAAAGCAAATACTTACAGGTGTGGGAAACTGGTTGCTATTCAGGATTTGATTTGCTACAGTGAGTTCTTCCCCAGCAAAATTTCCACTGATGGGATCTGTGTTATCAGGACATCAATTTTCCCCCACAGGACACCAAAATGCACACCTTCAAAGCTAAGATAATCAAAGGGGTCAATAAATGCCTTCACCCAAGATAGATAGGAAAACATCAGGGTTTCAGTGTGACCCAGGCTGGCAGAGCTTCTGTTCATAAGTGTTAATAACCTTTTTTAAATTTGTTTATTTTGGTCTAAACCCTGAGTTGAGACTTCAGTAAACCTCTGGGAAGCCTGTGGAAAATTAGCAGCACCCAAACAGCCAAGGACAGACAATCCACATTTCTCAGAAGTGTCACATATATATTCTCCTCTGGGTGGAGGTTTTAATGAGGAGATGTTTCCAGGATGAAAAAGAATAATGGGACTGAGAGAATTTAATCCTGAAAAATGAAAGAGGAAGACTGGAAATAAGACAATCACAAGTTTCAGGATTTAAACTCCGGTACATGGGATGTGGTCTGTAGAAGACCACAGGAGTCTGTGTTGTGCCTAAGGGTTTTCCTTTTTCCACAGAGGGGTCCAGTCTGACCACTCTGGGCCCGATGATGTTGGACAATTATACAGGCAACACAAGTGCAGCAGCTGGGGCTGCTTCCCCAGGGCTCGAGGGCTCAGGCACAGCATCCCATGGCAGCAACTCAATGCCTATTACCAGGCATGAGGTGAGCAACGGGAGCTGATCCTCTGCATTAATCCACAGCAACTGTGAGATAAATTACGCTACTCTAAATGCCACTGAA
Source organism: Hypocryptadius cinnamomeus (assembly GCA_013400635.1). Classification (NCBI taxonomy): domain Eukaryota; kingdom Metazoa; phylum Chordata; class Aves; order Passeriformes; family Zosteropidae; genus Hypocryptadius; species Hypocryptadius cinnamomeus. Next base: position 24,806 of record VYZP01028769.1, on the reverse strand, counting down.
GGAAATTTGGCTGACGTATGCAAACTCGTTAAGCTGCTTTAATTGCAGCATTCTAGGAGAAGGTGATGCTTTCAGCAGGCTGAAATAGGATGGGGAGTCCTCACTGCGTGAGACAGGAGAGAAAGCACCAAACACAGCTACTCAGGCCAAGAGAAAAAAGGGAAATCCCGTCTTTCAGGTGGGAAAACAAACTAGGCAGTCTTTCCCTTTCCGTAGCACCTCTTCTTAGCCAAATCAATAAACAACAGATTGAGGCCTGAGGGACTAGAATGGCCCAGGCAAAAGGACTAGGCTGGCACACCTCATCCCCCAGCTTCATTCCTCACAGGAAAAGGCATTTTCAGGTAGATATGACTGAAATAACTTCAGTCAAAAAAGGAGCAGGTGGGAGATGATTTTTCATTCATTAAAGACAGTCATAGAACTTTGTTGTCTCTCTTTGTTGAAGAAAATCAGAAACCTCCCACAAAGAGATTTTTTTTTTGCTGAAATCATGCTTAGCTTTTTTGTTTGGTTGGTGTTGTGAATGAGGTAGGGTACCTTGCATTGAGAGTAATACCTTTGTTCATGAGAAAATGTAGAAGAAAAAGTTCCTCTTCCTTGAAAAACTAATTTTTAACTGGGTTTAACTGTAGACATAGATTAGTTATTAAAAATAGTCAGAAAGATTTTAATCCTGCAAACAGTCAAGCATGCTGCCAATAAAAGCATTTGAGCTTTATTCTTAATTTTTATCCTACCAAGAACTCTCCTAACCTTGTAGAGACAGCCTGAATGCTCAAGGTAAGTATATGCTCACCATCCATTTGGTGGTGAGCCCTGGTTTTCAGGGCCATAGAAGCGAACTGACAGTTCAGAAAATAAAGCCTTTCTTCTCTGATTTCTTTTTCTTTCTTAACTGACAAGTGTACTGATGGCCAGTTTAATTTGATTTGACACAGATGGTCATTTCAGTTGGCAATCATCCACCAAAATACTTGTCACCCTTGGCTAATGACCTACCCTCATCGATAATCTTGTGACATCTTTTCCACCTGGTATATGACATGTGCCTGTGAACTTCCTGCAATAACCCCTTCGTGTTTTTAAATCCCAGCCTGCCAAGTGCCTGGCTCCAAAATGTCATTTCTCCCTCACAAGGACACTCCAGCTGCTGCAGGAGCTCCTTGAGGGGCTCCTTCCATTTTAGCCCTAAGGTCTGGTAGGAAGGGACATGGGAAATACCCTGGGAGGACGCATCTGCCCTTGGCTTCCATCTGTCTCACCATGCCGGGCCACAGCCTGAAGGGCTGGAACCAGGGACCTGTCACTCCCTTGGCCTTTCCCTAGATCTGAAATGGATTGATGTTGCACTGCAGCGCTGTAGATCAGGGAATGAGGCCTTTTTTGCACGTCTATGTTGTAAGGCATCTAGATAATAATTTTTAATGACCCATAGTAATTCTAGATTCTTATTTTCTCTGCATCTATAATGATTAGAAATCCATAATTTTGTCCTCTGAGCTGCCTAGTCACTTGAGAAGAGAAACTTTAGCCTTTTGCATGCACTTGAAGCCTGATCAAGTGTCCCCTGTAATCCATGGCTGCCCAGTCAAACTCAGGGTTATGTGACAAGTGTGATGCTTCAGTAGCAGCTTCCGTGCAGCTACTACAGAAGTAAGTGGTAAAAAAGATGTTTGTAAGACAAAGTCTTGCATCTTCACACAATATTTTCCAGCTCCTGTTTGAAAGATGTTTTCCAGTCTGATCTTTCACTGGAATACTTCTACTCAGTTTACATTTGTTTCTGTCACAGGGCCATTTGTCCAATAAATTAAACAGTCAATAAATGCAAGGGCCATAAATCTTTTCTATCACTAATTGCCTTAAAAATGAGGAGACTGCCATTCTGCCTCCTTTATTTCATTTGATAGTTGTAGCAGCAGCAGCAGATCTGGCTAATAATCCCTGCCTTCAACTCAGGACCGTTGCAGGGCCATGGGAAGGACAAACATGAAAATCAGGCATGTGCAGAGTAATTTTTCTCACAACAAAACATATCAATATGGAACAATGAGAAGCCATGGGACTTCCTAACCTGGATGTAACACACTTTTACCTTGGCTGAGGCTGTTCTGCCATGGTGAAGAAATGCCCTCTGGGAGCTGCTGCTGTATGTCTGCTAACACTTGGCAGTCATTCCTCTACGTGAGCTGTGGGGAATCTCCATCACTGTGCAGCCACCTGAATCTTGTTTCTGTGAGGTCCCAAAGGCCTTTGCAAGGTTTGTTTATTATTAGCTTCATTTTCCACTCTCATGACTAATTTTGAATGTAAGGAAAGTGGATCCTATTAAAAAATTCACGTGTTACTATCCAGGGCACAAAATGTGGAGTAACCCATATTTCATCATCCTACTATTAAATGACAAGTATTAATTTACTTTTCACCAATTAGCTAAGAACAGGCAAACTAAGTTTCCACATGTGACAAAGAGCTAGCTGCTGCTAAATTATAAATGTCATATGTGGATCCAGGATATTTTATGAAAAAGATTAGTGAGTTGTTTCTCACATCATAAATTTCCTTGTTGGTCTGTTAGGAAATATTTCCATTTTGTGGTGCCCTTTCTGAACCCTTGACTCTGACAGTGCAGCCCAGAGCAGGTGGATGCAGATGACCCAGAAGTCCTGCCAACATTTCTGTGGTGTGTATGCCTGTGTGGGAGGCAGTAGCATTTGGAAAAGGAAGATAGCATCAAAGAGTATTTAGGGAATGAAGCTGTGGGCTCAGCTGTAAGCAAAGCCCCTGTGGTTAAAGCTGTGCCTGTTGAGATGTCCCATGTGACAGTACCAAACTCATTTCCATGCTTTGCTATGCATGTCCACCTCCTTGTTGAGCTGAAAAACTGTTTGTTACACAGTGCTGGGATGTAAATGAAGGCAGTGACATCACCCCTGCAAAGTCTGATCAGCCTGAAGGTCCTGTGCACTCTCCCCAGCACACAGGATCTGGCAATGGGAATGGACACCAGGACCTGGCAATGTGTGATGCTGGTGTTGTCACCCCTGCCTATCCCCACTGTCCCACCCCCCACCATGCCCACCATGCCCTGTTTTGCAGTGGTCGCTTCCACTGACTTTCTGGAATACAAGAGTGAACAGTGGCAGAGCTTTTTGGCCACCTGTGCACACAGGCTTTTTTAAAGATAACCATCACAAAAACTACGGTCATTTAAGAACACACACACACACAGAGAAAATCCCATTTTAGATTAAAAAAGTGCAGTGGAGTTTGACCTTTGCTGTGTCTTCTGCCATGCCTCCTCTCTAGAGGTTTGTATGGTGTTCGTGGTCATGCTGCTTTATTATTCCCACGGCTCTGTTTCTTCCTCCTAGGCATTAAATAAAGCAAAGCAAAGAATCACAAATTTTACTTAAAACCAGTAGACCTATTCTTGGAAAACAGCAAGTGCATTCTTAGGTGATTCACAAACAGGAAAATGAGACAAGGTCAATGATCAACTCGTTTATTGTGGCTTGACCCATCTTACTGAGCCTATGGTTTGCTCCTGAGCTCTCAGGGCCACAGCCCTTGTGTGCACCAGGGTTTGGGATTTGCAGACTGAGCACAGATCAAGATCCTTTCCTAACAGGACCTTCCAGACTCACCTTGCAGACTGGCAGGGTGATTTTCAGTGGATCAATGAATGAGTTAGGACACTGAGTCTCACTCTGAGCACCGGGAGTAGAACTCTCCATTCGAGTTTTCAGGCTACATCAGCAGGACAGAGATATCCAGAAGAGAAATCTGCTACAGCACAAGGCCTTTTTGGAGTAGTGGGAAGAAGCCCCCAGCCACAACAGCGCAAGAACATGTGGACATTAGCCGTATAGGAGGATAGATTTTGCCATGGAGGGTCCCTACATGGGTCAGAAAATAGTCCAGATGTGAATCAACTCTCAGAAACCAGTCCAGCCACGAAAATGGACACTCATGGCTCAAAAAAGACAAGAGTGGCAAATAATTCATCTTAACTACCATGAGGTTCCCTGTATCCTTTTACAAACAAAACAAAGCACAAAGGGAATAACCCCTGAAAAATACTGGTGATTTTGTACTGTTCACCCAGCTCTGGTGCACTGAAGGGCAGGAGACCTTCCCCAGCCCACAGAACCCATGGTTTTTGTCCATCTGCACAAAGGATCTCACCTCTGCAGCACTGCAGCCCTCACAGGAATACCACAGGCTTCTCTGGCCTATCTCCATGGGAAAAAAATGAGAAACAAACACCAGGCAATGCTGCCAGTTGTCTGTAAAGGTACAAGGATAAACAGTGTGCCTTATTTAGGGGGAAAGGGCCATGGAAGCCTGGCTCTTGTAGATCTTCTCGGGGAGCCAAGTCACGTGCGCACACACACTTGATAGAGAGCTGTGTCTTTTCCCAGAAATGCCATTTTCCTCTGGGTGCTTATCAATTACTGGACATACAAGAGATTTGATCCAAGACAATTTACCTCTCATAGATGAGTGAATATCTAACTGCCCATCTTCAGCCTGACTGATGAGAGCCCAGGTAACTTGGCAGGCTTCCTCCTCCTGCATCTGAGGGATGGCTGCTATCCATGAGTGCTCCTGCCACAGATATGGATGCCACCAAAACAGACAGCCCTCTCCAGTGAGAAACATCGGTGGGAGACAATCTATATGAGAATGGAATAATATTTTCCCCAATTCATTCTGCAAGAACAATGCAAACAGGGTATCCCATTGAAATGCTGGGTTGGTTTCCTTTGATTTCTTTCCTTTGTTCTTACTGATCAAGTGAAGAAAACAACCCCATTTCTCTTTTCGAAAATCTCCAAGGTAAAATTCATTTCAGATCCCCTTCATGAAATGACTAGATGGAAGATTCTCTCTGGGTCACTCAGCATATTCATTACATTGCTCTCACTCCTCTAAGATAATGAATCATGTATCCCAGGACCTGTCCACACTTGCAAGTTATCACTGATTAAGGTAAGGTGCAAATATAAAGTGCCATTGCTGTTTCTTAAGAGCAGATCAAGGGTTGAGTTAAGCAGGAATAATGCACTGATTTCTCAATAGCAGCTTCCTCACAGGGTGCTAATCAGGAAGAGGGGGCTGGAAACAACGCAGCCCTGAGATATGACGTAGCTGAATTAGCCACACTTGCTCAAACCTCTCCCAGAGGGCTCTGGCTGCCCTTGCCAACAGTAGGAGAGTGTTTCAGGAAGTGCTGCTGAAGATCCTATGGATGATTTCAATTCAGGCTGTGCATGTTGAAGTCTGTACCATGGTTTGCCATAGGGAACCAGCATTAAACCTTCAGTACTAGTTGGATTATCTGCTTGTGGATAAGAATACTGGCTGGTGTGTGCACCTGATGAGCAGCCAAGCAAATGAAAAGTCCTTTAACAAAATGTTCCAGATGCGAATAAAAGCCCAGAGCTAGATGAGACTTTTCCACAGGAGCCTGTGACAGGTCGTGGTATTGCTGCTCAGCCAAGTTGTCAGACAACAAAGATATGAAGAAACATTTAGTGGGTTGCAAATGCTCTCTTCTCATCTTTCTGTTTTGCAGATTTTATTGAGTGATGCTGCCCTTATTCTGTATTTGTCCCTTCTCCGTAGAAGTACTTGACAAGTCATCTGGGAACATCTATCATTGCATAACCTCATACTTGACAGACAAAGCTGTTCACCTCTTTTTGCCCCCTTTATGCAGCCAAGGGCTCCAGGCATTTCTCAGGCATCCTTCAGCAATGTGCTTCTGCAAAAATAAAAAGCCACAAAACTCAGAATTTGGCTTTCCCCTATACTTTTTATTCTCTTAGCCTAACCTAAAACACTTTAAAATACATAATTGCTATCATCTTAGGGAAAGTTGTGAGGTAATTAGGTCTCTAATTTATAAGCAGAAGTGGAAAAACACCCTATCCTTGAGAGGATTAAAGTACCTGTTTTTAAAGTACCTGTATTCATGCTTTCAGATCATCTCCGGCCACTTTGTTCCTTTTAGGCCACTGCAGGTATGTACAGAGATGATTAGAGAGACTTCCTGGTCAATGCTCAGACGAAAGCAGAGGAAGCTTCTAGAAGGCAATGCCAAGCTGGGTTCCAGGAACATGAAGGCTCCTTCCACCCAGACCTGTGTCAGCTGGACATGGGTCCGGGATTGCTCCCATGCCGGCCCCTGCCCCACTCACTGGTGACTCTATTCCCATGTGCTGTGGGGTGGAATCCAGCACAGGAGCTGCTGCCAGGGGACAGCTGGCCACAGGTAAGTGTGTGAGGGTCATTCCCATCCTGCAGCTCACAGGATGCCCCACTGTATCTGTCACCTGGGCTCAGCCTGTCCTGGGGATCCCAACATGCAAAAGCAGACACAGAAATGGGGCTTCAGCAGCAGGTTGGCAGAACAGTTTTGGCATGTGGAGTGACAAGTGCAGGGGGAATACGAACTTCTTGAGCAATAATTTGCTATTATGTGAATATATATTATGCTACATGTGAAATTTACTGGGGGATTTAAATTATCAAACATTGCTCCATCAGCTGATCTCAGGGGACATTCAGGATGGGCCTCTCCACCTGCTGAGGAGCTGTGTCAGAATTGGCCTGGAGATACAAGTGCATAAACATTACCTAAGCCTGTGAACAAGAACTAGCTTCAGACAGTGCGTACAACCAAGCCTGCCTTTGAGAGAGGACAGGTATAGGTGATGCATAAAACTTAAAACATAAAACAGCATAAAACACACTAAAAATGGCCTATATTCACACTTTTCTACACAACCATTAGTTTTTGCTTTCTTTCAAAAATGACCTTTCTATCAATCCGACACAGAGGCAGTTAACACACGGAACTCAAAGCTTCAGCTATCCCATGTCTGTACACCAAGTTAAGAATAAAATGTTTCATTATCACATTGAAATCCCTAATTCATACTGGGCTTAAACTTGAAGCAGCCACAGTTCCAGTTGTAATAACCCTGGGAACTGAGAGGATCTGAAACTTCTGAAAATCAAATCCAGAAGCACTCAGGATTTCCACCAGTGCCAAAAACCCAAGGAAACTTTCTGATGGTTTCATTTGTATTTGGAGTTTCACTGACCTAGCAAATAATACTGGAAATATATTCTGTCTATTCCTCAGACAGGTTCTGCACTACCAAGTCCAATACACCCAGCTGCAGTCAGTGTATTCTTTTGCTCTAAATTCGTTTTCCAGAGCTATATTTCTCAAAAAAGATGAGACTGGAAACTCCATTTTTATGATCATAAAAGATTTGGTTTCTGCTATCCTCTTTAACAGGTGCATCCAGAGTCTAAGCCCATTTTAGGAATATGTCAGGGAAAAAAAAAAAAGCTAAAATGGCTTGCCAAAGCTGCTGTCTGACCTTTAAATACAAATTTAAAGCTCTGTCTCAGGGCTCCACAGCCCCCAAGGAGCTTCTTTCCTTGGTGTCAAATGCAGCATCCATGCAGCCCCAGCTCCTCCAAACAAGGTGCTAAGTTCACATGTTAAAACCAGGTGCTTTTGTTGTTTACACAAACAAAAAGTGGGGCAAACATCTGCATGTCACCAAACATCTTTCCTGTACACTGAATATAAATATCCAGGGTAAACCTTTACCTCTTGACTGTGTTTCCTCCTACACCTTTATCCTCTGAGGCAGGTTATGTAAGTAACCCGAGATAAAAAAGTTTCCTTGCCATGGTGTAAAAATACTAAAGCTCCACTGCCTTATAACCTGCTTCTTTTTCTGGGTGTCCATCAGCTCTTCAGGACATGGTGCCAAGAGACACTACCCCTGTTAGAGGGTTTGACATCTGAAGGTCTTATGAATGGTTAGTGAGGGGATTCTGGTTCGTAAAGCTGCTGAAGAAAGGCGTGATGCAGAAAAGCCCTGGAGGAGAAGAGCAACCAGTTGAAGACATGGTGGGTCTGACTAAGAGGACTTATTTAGCAGTCTATGTGCAGATGTCCAACATAGCTTCATGTCTTAGAACTTCTTCTCTCACCCTGATCCCAAAGCCACACACATTGACCTTCCTGTGCCAGAGCAACCTCATGTATTAGTTAGCAAGTTTTTGCCCTAGTAAGTCTTCAGAAAAGCTGGTCAGCAAACATTTTCATTAATTCAGTAGTGGTAGTGATTGATGACCAAATATTGGTTATTTAACCAAAAGATCCCGTTTTGCAAAGAGCAAATATTTCGAAAGGACAAGTATTTCCTAACCATGTTCATTTATTACATTAGAATTTTAGAAAGCTGTGAAAAAGGCTTGGAGAGACCCACAAGAAATCATAATGTCCATTTGTGATCCATGTAATCATCAGGAAATACTTGTTACCAACAAGGTTTTGTCCTGATATATTTGTTTAAGGTCTGTAGGTCCTCCTTTAGATGACTCACCTTATTGTTAAGGTTCAGTTCTCCAGACACCTCAGCACAAATTACCTTTTAATGTTGTTCTTGGCATTTTTTCCTAGAGAGCACCTCTGCAGACCACTTGGTCTTTGCTCCAAAGAAGCTGAAACATAAAAGTTTATTTAAATACCTGTACAAGCAGCAGTTTGCACAACACATATCTGCTGCCATGGCACCTCATTGCCCACTAGGCGCCCAGCTCAGGCCCCACTGTTCTGACACGATCTGTAGAGCACATACATTTGGAGCAGGTGGTGAGTTTGGTCACTCAGTTAAAGGCCTGGTTTCTGAAGATGAGTTAAACTCAAAAAACTGAGTGAAGTCAGTGCTTATTACCACGTGGACACTCAAGCCCAAAAGCAGCCTTGGTTGTGTCATAGGATGTAAAATCTTGCAGCACCACACACTTCTAGCAGCAGAGAGATAGCAGCTGTCTGGGAGGTAACTATTCCCTTCAGGTTAAATTAAATTTATGTAGGTTTAATTTAAGACAGTTGGGAACCGTTTTCAAGCTAAAATAATAAAAGCCACTCCTAAAGTGAAATAATGGATGGCAATAATATTGACATGTGGCAATAATAATAAAGATGTACTGCCCACTAAAGGTTTGGGGTTTTGTTGGTTTTTTTGTGGGTTTTTTTATGAAATAGAACCAAAACAGGTTTCTATGTGGACTATAACCCAAAGGCCAATGAGTCTTAGGCATCTCTAAGAAGAGGGAACACTATCCTCAAACTCTCTGCTGGGACGCAGCAGGAATTCTGAAGCCCAGATTATTCTTTTATTTTGCACTTTAACACAGAGAAATTTGAGGCAGGTTGACAGACACAAAGCACATGCTTTATTCACTGATTTGTAGCTGGCGGCATACACCAAGTTCAAAGTTAATAGGAAAATTGTAGACGGGATGCAGTTGGGAGTCCTCAGGTGGCCATCCTCTCCTGGTGTCTGCTCCAGTGCAGCAGGGGATCACTGTCCTATCAACAACAACCCCCCAGTAAAATTATACCCTTTAGTAAAGCCTGCTCAAGTTGCCTTCCAGTGATCTTTGTCTGATGGCAATGCTGGCACTGGATGGATTATGCTTGATTAAGTACGATTAAGTACAATTTTGAATGTTGCATGCTAATGGGTTGATATGCCTTGTATGCATTTTTAATCAGGTATTACTTATCCTATATTAAAATTACTGCCATAAACTCTTTGTATGTAATACGTACTCATGGATCTAGAAGGCACCAAGTGGAAAGAGTGTGGGAACTTGAGTGCTGAATGATATGAATTATAACTTGACAGCAACGTGATGAAAAGGTAGAGGAAAAGAGCACAGGAGGATGGCTGAGGTATAGGAAGCCCTTTCCCAAGGAATATGGCATAAAAAGTTCATCCCTGGAAGACTGTGAGGAAAAGAGTGCTGGTGAAAGGGCCAGATGAAAAGGGCTGCCACAGCAGCCCTGGAGTAATTTTAAGTGAAAGGCTACAAGCTAAAAAGCCCCCTAAAAATTAGAAAACTTTTAGGAGTAGGCCAGTACAAACAACTGCACTGTGCAATATTTGGATAACCAGACCCCCTCTAAGCCCCATAAAAATTACATTAAAGTAGTCAGTGGGATTTTGAGCATATCCTGCACTCCAGGTACACACAGAGTTCCAAACTATCCCACTCATCTGGCACACAGAAATTGATGGAAAGGTCTGAGCTTTTATTTCCATGTTTCATTGTTTGTATGGTCTACCATAGGCAGGGAAGATTGAAGAATAAGGGAACACCTAAATATAGAAAGAACAAAGAAGAGCTCAATAGATGAATGTAAGTAATTGCATCAGGTGCAAGACCACAATTAGTGACATTATAATTACTGAAATTAAATATCAATTTATGTGAGTATGCACTATACCGTTTTTGACAGCCTCAAACATTGTATGGTAGCAAATAGAAGTGGGATGACACCTCCCTAATTTGTAAAGTAGAATCATAGAACCATTGAAGCTCACTTAAAGAATTTTATTCCATAAGATACAAGGACAGGAAAGGTTTCAGTGCAAAGAGGATAAGTGATAATAAATGCCCAGTAAAACCATGCATACATCTGCAGCTATTAAGACACACAGCAGCTTTTCTAAAATACAAATGTAGAACATGAAGTAACAAACCCTGCAGCAGCACCATGGAAAACTTTGGTCTGAAGGACAGAGTGGGAGGAAGATCATTCCCTTTGGGATAGGACAAACCTCGCTTTAGATGCTGCAGGCATACAGGTTGCATGCTAATTGTGTCTGTGTCTTCCTCTAGTCCACAGGGAGGAACGAGTGTCACCAGAGACAATCCTTACCATAGCGATATCCATTCAGCATGCCAGGTGGTGAGATGAATCTAGGTAATTTCTTTCCCTTACCAATTTTCATGAGAGAAGTTTCCATCTCCTAGAGAATATTTTCTCCAGCATGTCTCTCCAAGGCTGGCCCTTTAAGTGTGTGAGAGCTCTGCAACCACAAGGCAGCAATGTTTTTTCCTTCAAAACAGCTTCACTTTCCTCTCCCACCTCCCCGCTTTCCTCCTGGTGTTTAGGTCCTCTTTGCTAGCAGGATGGCTTTTTTTTTCACCCCGTTGCTAGGTTGGTAGCCTAGTTTACCAAGGAAAGGAAGCTTATGAGATCACACTGTCTGTGCAAGTGCCAGTCGGTCCCTCCTAAATAATTTTTGAGCCTGTGAACTGAGTTTGATCAAACTTGACAGGGGATAGAAGTCTCAAAGGTTTGAGCTGCCTACAAGTGCTGTGGAAGTAGGCAGGCAGAGGAGAAAAAATGCTGGAAGTGCATCCATTGCAGAAATCTTACTGTATCATTAGACACCAGAGAGTCCACATTGAAGACAGTCATTACCACTGAACTCCATGGGAGATACAATTTCACAGATTCAGCAGCTCACAAGATGACTTGATTAATATGAGCAAAATGTTCTTCTCCCCTTCTTCTAGAGCGCAAGGCTTCCAGTTGCAGAGCAGCAGGGGAGAGCCCAGAAATGACAGGCTGGTGGAGTGAATTTAGAGCTAATTGCTGCTCCTTCTCATGCCAGTCCTCATGTGGAACTCGACTTCCCTGTGACTCCGGTGCCCCCATTTGCATGATCTGGTTCACACAAAGGATGAAATTGCACGGACTGAAGTGAGCAGAGCGAGTCCTAAATTGCCGTGGGCTCTGCTGAGGAGGGTGAAACTGCCTTATAATGGGCCATCGTTTCTAAGGGCAGCTCCATGATGAAGCATCCAGCTCGTCCAGATCCGTCCTCCTGGCGTTGGTCGGCGTTGCAGTTGCTAATGGCGATTCATTTACCACGAGTGTGAGCTGGAACAGGAGCTGAGGACCAGCAAAAGCTGTGCCTGGTGCGTGGGCTGGCTCTCATTTGTTCCTGCTGTGGCTTTTCCTAGAAGTCAGACACCCCAGGACTGCCTGACCACTGAGCCTGAGCAAAACCCTCACAGTTCCTTGTTAACACTTGCTAGGGAGAAAAACAAGCTATTTGCACAGGTGGGATTCAAAAAAGAAGTGGAAATCACTCATCTTACAGAAAAAAAGAAATATGAAGAACTAACCACAGCTGACATTAAAATAAAGACTGGGGAGTTGTGCAACGTTTTGTGTTCAGTGAAATATTGATGTTTTCTTCTTCTCCTAAGCCTTCTAAGTATTGATGAGCCAGATATCTGATTTAGGTGGAGAGAGTGCAAATCACCAACACCTAAAGAAAATGGAGGGATGGTAATTAAATGAACTTTTGATGTACAGCAAAACGGGGGGCTTGTGAGCAGTGAGCGACATGGCTGAAAATGATCTGGGATTTTGCAAGAAGGACAGGTATTGCAACCTGCCCTTGAGAGCCTAGCCGAGGGCATGGACTGAAATTCACAGCCTGAAATGCCTGCAGCACAGCACCTGCATGAGGCTGGGCTGCTACAACCTTCCTTATGATGAGGCTTCTTCAGAGAGGGACGTGAACCACAACTCTCCTGCACCCAGGGCTCAACGTTTTCTGTTACATAACAGACCTGTGAAGCAACAGGGGAGCATCCTTTACCTATTATTTGTTGTTGTCATTTTAATCCAGGCGTTTTTCTTCTGATGAAAGCTAAAAGATAAAATAAAATTTTTCCAGTTAATAAAGCTTATCTCCTCATGTAGCATTTTTCACAAATCTCAAAGATCTGAAAGTGCTACTCCCATTTAATGGACACTAGGAGTAAGGGTGAAGGAGATCAAGTGAAATGTCTTGGCAACAGAAAAAAAACAAGTATTGCATCATTGCTGTAGTAAAAGGGACAAGGGCACCTATTAAGCCTCAATAAACAGCAAAGCTTAAGACAATTTTCTGACATATTGGATCCTTCAATGAGGCATTGTGAAACTAATGTGACCAATGTTCCATGCTAACAAAATATGTTCTGTATTTTTCATCTGACAACATAATTTAAGGATTTCTTAGAATATAGGAAACAAAATGAGGCAGTGCCTTTACAGGAATCATTCCTTTGCAAAAGGCAGCTTGTGCCAGAGGACTGGAAAATTGAAAGTGCCCCAGGGGAGCACAGGAATGGATAAGACCTCTTACACTACCCAGTCAAAATAAAATGCATTAAAAGAAGCATAAATACCAAACTGACCATTTACTGCAAAATTTCTTGTACTTAAGGTACTACTGTCGTTAAGTGCCACTACTAGAAGTCCTGATAAAGAAAGCCTATACTAGACACATGATTTGACTCTAGAAGAGGTGCATTTGGCAGAATTAGACCATGTACATAGCTGTATCTGAAGGAAACTTGCTGACAGTGACTGCAGCAAAATGGGTGGTTTAAGGTGAGATAAGTCTGATTAAAACAACTCCTATCACTATCAGTGATTGTTTTTTTCTTATGGTTACTAATGGTTTTTTGGTTGGTTACTTGGTTTTTACTCTGGTTGACTGAGGTTCTGAGGTTTTTGTTCACTGCCTTGGGGAACATCAGTTTGAATATCCAGTAGTTTCCAAAGTGTTAAAGAAATTGGTGGTATTAAAGGATGCACTGCCCATCCACTCTTGAGGCTGCTTCCTGGCAAAAAAAAAAAAAAGGTGCCCTGCAGATTTGATCTCTGATGCTTGAGACATCTAGTAAGTTTTTCACAGTACTTAATAAATTGATATCATGGACAAGAAATCTGGAGGTGCAAAGCACAATGCACACACAAAGCTCTTTGGTGCTTTTGGTATTTAGGTGGCATGAACCTGGAGTTCATATTGGGATAACATTCCCATCTGAGGCAAAGCTGAGCGTTCAAAATCCTTACCTTGGCAGAATCCACATTGACTTCAGGGGATACTTTTTCCCAGAGAATGGCTATGTAAAGAAGGTCAGGACTAGTTGTTTGTCCCCTGCAGCAGTGTTGTTTCTCTGAAGAGACTTCCAGCACCTGTGATCAGGGATTTATTACTGCTGGTGAATACCAGCAATCAGGTGTTGGTCAGTCTCACCTTGACCTTCAGGAGGCTGTTTCCGTCTCTTCTTCATATCAGCTTTGGAGATAAGCAAACAAAGAAACAAAATAAAACAAACAATACAGCCTAAAAAGCTAAGGAACAAGCCACAGGCTGGGTTTCTGAGAATTTGACCCATTTAAACCTATTTCTTCAGTACCTCCTGAAAGGCAAAGTCTGTGCCAGCACAGTCTGCCCATTTGTTAGCAAACCCACAGTTCAGGAGCATGGGGCTTTGAGCAAAATCTTCAAACCCACCATGGGGATTTGAGGGGAAAGGAACAGCCAGTAACTCACCAGTAATAATGCTGTTGTCACTCTCCCACATCATCTCCAGTTTTTCTTCTCACTGGTAGAACTGGGCAGCAGAAGGTCCTTAGCCCAAGCAAATGAAAGCCCTTTCCTGTACTACCATTGCAATGGGCCCTGGGTTGAAACTGTTCCCCCAGAGAGGGTCCAACCAGCTGGAAGCACATTTGCCAACAGTGCAATTGATCTTCAGCTGCCTTTAGCCTAAAGAAACTCTTTCAGACATCTAAAATCGCATCTGATTTCATAACAGACTCCTCTGCAATCCCCACCACTTTGCCTGCTCTCAACCCTGCCCAAAAAAACCCAAAACCTAAACCAAAAAAAGCCCACCCAAACCCACTCGTGACGAAGAATGAAGTGGCTCAGAAGATTAAGCTGATCTGACACCTCCTCCTGCAAGTCCTGCCAGCCAACTCCTGCAACAGCCTTGCTCTGCAGCACCATGTAAGCAGGATCTGCAGCTAAGGCAGGGGAGAGGGAAGAGGTGGAGGAGGGAGGGGGGAAGGCACAGAAGCTGCTCACATAGGAAGCCAGGGCTATTCCTGCTGCCCACCCTGGAGGCACCACCTCTGCATCGGGCAGGAGTATCAGAGGGAGAATCTGGCTTTCTGGATTTAACAAGCTCACTTTTCTTTTAATTGGGGCCCTCAGGCACTACTGTAGTCCACCTAATGGCACTAATCATTAATGAATCTGCTTGGTGAATAGAAAGGCTGAACTGTTCTCTCTCTCCTTAGGTTGTCAGCCCTTCACAGAACTTAGTGGGTTTCACTGGGCAGGACAGCAACCGCACAGATTTTAAAAGGACCCTGGAGAGCAAGAGGGCTGGAAGAGCCACTGATCCATTCATCCCTAAACTGTGCAAATGAGCCAACGACCAACAGTAACTGGCTGCTTCCTTTGAGATGTAGATATAGGCACCAAAAAGTCCTGTCAGAAATTAATACTGCACCTTATTTCATATCATGCCTCCCTGCTCCCTCCATAAGCACCAACCAGTTTGCTCTCACTACCACTCAGATTTTTCCTCAGTTTTGTGTGTCCTGGCTCAAGCTTTTGCTCCCAGCACAGGCCCACTCCATCTCCCTGTTAAAGCCTTTGAACAGATGGGAAAAGGTCTTTTTTTTTTTTTTTTTTTTTTTTTTTCTTAAAGAAAAAAA